>JABUQX010055046.1:0-12500 GCA_015478945.1 Trachelipus rathkii
GAAAAGGAGAGATTTTATTTACTTTCTTTTAACTTTTTTGAAACTTATCTGTTTATTGATTCTTGCGTTTACACCGAATCAATTTTTGTTATCGGGAGGTCTTCTTTTCCTGTGTTCTCTGCTCGTCGACGAAATTGTTTTTTGGCGCTGGAGTGATTGAGAGGGACGATCTTTTGGGTTTTGTGTAAAGGAATTTAGTTAATTTAGTAACCTAATCTATGCCACAATAATGCACTGTTTATGACCTTTTAATTAACAACTAATTATCCTCTTTATTAAGACTGTTTTTTATCTACTACTTCTTTCCTAATCTGACTGCGTATTTCTATGATATTTGCACTTCGACGGCAAGGCGCTAGTGTGTCTTACGTCCAGACTTTCAAAAAATCCCCTGGGGGCAAGGGTCGCCAGTAATCGAAATTTTTCTCTATTGTTATTTGTGTTTGTTTACTTATTCTCCTTTCACTTTCCTATCGCTTACTCCAACTATTCTGGTTTTTGGATTCTGTATCAAACTACGATTGATGTTTTAATTGCGTTACTGGAAGATTCCTTCTTCAATTCAGATCTTTATATCAGATATGGTGGTGAAGCTAATAGGTTCTTCTCCTACCTTTGTGGAACTCATCGGCGGGGAGCCGCTTAAAGTCTTTCGATAACAGATACCAATTAGTAATTCAACACAATGAAGAAAACTCTTTCAAGGGAGGATTTTCACCTCTTAATATTATCAGTTGTATAAAGGTTTTCACTTTATCTACATTACTTTTTGAGGAGGGTTTTCACTCCTGATTTTTATTAGATAAAACAGTCTTTTAAACAATACCAGAGGATAAAGAGGGATGAATCAGAAGCACATTAAACAATCTATATTAAAAGTCACAGTACATATTATTGCATAGAAAAGAGATACACTTTAAACTATAAACCCATTCACTCATACCCACATCCTAATATCCATCAAATTTGTAGAAAACACAAGTACAAAAAATGACCTAAAAAAGGTAATATAATTAACAATAAATCATCCTGCCTGATCATTACATATCATAGTTATAACAATAATTACTTGATATTTTAATTATTATTGTTATTATTATTATTATTATTATTATTATTATTATTATTATTATTATTATTATTATTATTATTATTATTATTATTATTATTATTTTATTATTATTATTATTATTATTATTATTATTGTTATTATTATTATTATTATTATATTGTTATTATTATTATTAATTATTATTATTAATTATTATAGTATACGCAAGGCATGGGAATAAGTTAGAATAATTTTTTATAAAATAATATTCACATATGAGGCTAGATAAGCCCTCAGCTGGTTCCTTATGGTGGTCATCCAATAGGACATCTGACGGAGGGGTCCATCTGATAGGCAAGGATAATATTTTCCAATACACTGGCATACCCCAGCACATACAGTTTTTTCTCTTGGATTACAATTGTTATATTTTCCTGCAATAGATTAAAAATTGAGTTTTTTATACCAAATAATTATTAGATTATTCTATTAAGCAAATATACTATTTATAAATTTAAGAATAATATAATATCTAAACGATTATATATATATATATATATATATATAAGTTTATCAAATTTGAATTCATATATTAAATATATTATATATTACATATATATATATATACAATATTGTATACATATATATAATATATATATATATACGTATTTATATATATATATGTTTAAGATTATACGCCATCGGTTTGTGAGCTTCCCCCTTTATATATTCTCTATGATTTACGTTAAATTATTTAAACTCTTCTATAAAATATTTATTAGATATTTAAACCCCTCTATTAAATAGTTTCACTTAACAACATTATTATGCACTACTGCACCAGTTGAACAAAGAACGCGGAATGAGCGCCCTCAAGCTTCCTCGGATGCCCAGACCTGCGGCTATTGCAAGTAAGGCGTCATAACTACGGGGCCAGGGTTCTTATCAAGGATTCCCGCCCTTGTGGAGTTCCTATCTAAAGAAAGTAGGAAAATAGGAGGGAAAGACAGGATCGGACCTGTATAGTTTTTATGCCAGGTAAATGTTGAAGAGCCAATAAGCTAGCGTGTGAAGAAAGCTACTTTGGCCCAAACAATTTTAGGTATGCAGCCAGAATGGCACCATACCCTAACATTCCTTTGCAATGGTTTTTTCCATCGACTCATATTTGCGAAGCATAATATCGATTCACGATACAGTCTCCTCCGCCGGGAATGAGAAACTGGTTATTATGGAAAAAACCATTTTGCTTATCTCAGGAACAAATCATAAAGAAATGAACAAGAATATTGGACATGAAAAAAGAAGGAGTTCTGGTTGAACTAAACTTCTTAATCATATATATATATATAATTATATATTATATATTATATATTAGTATATATATATATATATAAATATACTATATTATATATATATATATATATATATATAGAGAGAGAGATTTGGGGTTTTATTTGTTCTCTTCTTTAGTCCCCCCTATATAAGAATGAATGAGTTTCATCGAATTCCTAATTAAAGATGCTACGACAGGAAAAAATAGGGTTCGGCAAATTTATCTCTTTAGTAAATGAAACTCGAGGTTTCCACTTATTTTTATGAAATAGGACACAAAGTCCTGAGGTAATTATCTTTTTAGTAAGCGCAAACAAAGTTTGCAATACCTTATCTTTTTATGGAATAGGAAACAAAAGTCTCCTTTCAATTATCTTTTTAAATAAAGTAACTCAAGGTTACTTGGGAATTTAAAATAAAATTCAAAATTAGAAGACGATTTATTCAATGAAAAGTAAAGTAAGTTGTAACAAAGTCCCTTCTGTTGAGATACTCTCTTCGTAGGCGAATTGCAAGTCGCAGCCTTTTCCAGTGCGTTTTTCGAACTTGCCTCTGACTCTTCGTTTAGCGAAATGATTGAAATTCGGAGTCGCAGACTTTTCCATAAATTTACCTCCCTTGCCAAAAGTGGTGTTTGGAGGAGTTCTGGAGAGAGTATCTTCAGTGAGACTTATTTCTTTTGATTCTTAATAATTGCCCGAGTACCTCAACAGAACGGGTTTATATACTATTTCACTTCGACTTATGCTAAAATTTTGCTCGCGCAAATTTTAGCATAAGTACGAACATAAATTAAAAATTTTTACAAAGTTATAATGGAGTACTACATTACTTCCCGCGCTAAAAACGGAGTGTAAGAAAGTATGTTATAATAATTATACAAGATATAAAATTAACCTTCATTCAAATGTATACATATTTATGGGCATTTAACAATGCACACTGTATATAAAAAACATTTTAAATGATAGACATTACCTAAAATACATAAAGTAAAGTACTTTCAAATGCAAACATATCTAATATGTCCGAGACATAGTAGACATAATAAACATTTTGAAAGGTAAAAATAGTATTACATGAAATTTTTGAAAGAATATTCAATATCGAGCATATTGCGGTTATCATCGAAGATTCTAAACTTATAAAATATTTGAATAACATAAAAATACATAATGTTAATATTATTTTAAATAAGAATAAAAAGGTGCATTAAACATAATCTATATTTGGTTATATCGTTAGAATATAAACAAACACAAATTTAATGGATAAATAATCACAAAATGTTTACAAATAATTATATCATATATATATATATATTTATATATTATTATATATATATATATATATATATATATATGTTATATATATAATATAATATATATATATATATATAATATTATATATTAAAATATTTCACCATACGTTTGTTTGGAGAATGTTACTTGACGCCTCGGGTTTCTTCGTAAAGGAGGTTCTTCTTCTGTTGGCACTGATTGTGCGGGAACATCGGATGGTGTTGAAGAATCTTCTGACAAAACATCGGATGATGGAGCATCTCGTGGTACAACATCTGAGTTTATTACAGGAGGCATATATGCAGGTTTCAATCGATCAATGGAAACCATATCAGTTTTTCCTGTTGGGTACTGTAACTTGAAACATCGATCGAACCGTTGAAGCACAAGGAAAGGTCCGGTGTAAGGAGCTTCTAACGTCTTTTTGATGCGATCGACGCGTACGTATACATGTGTACATGTTTTTAAAGCTTCAGGAATGAAAGTAACATCGCGTGACGTATGCAAAGGTGGAGATTGTCTGAAATCGAGTTCTTTCATTCTAGCGATGAATTTTTTCATAAAGACTTCAAATTCTTGCTTTGAAGAAGGATTTGAAGGAAAGAGATCCGCGGGTAATAAAGGTGTTTTTCCTATTACAGCTTGAAAAGGGGAGTAACCTGAATCATTAGGTATACATCGAAGGCTAAAAAGGATGATGGGCAAGGAAAGTAACCAATCAGTCTTTCTAGCCATGATTGCCGCTTTCAAAGATCTGTGAAACCTTTCGATTTTTCCATTAGCTTGGGCATGGTAAGATGACGTTCTAAGTCGATGGAAACCAATTAAGGAAGATAGTTCTGAGAAAAATTCACTTTCAAACTGAGGTCCGCGATCCGTGATGACATATAAAGGCACGCCGAATCTAGAGATCCATTGTAAGAAAGCGTAAGAGACAGATTTTGCAGTGGTGTTTTGAAGAGGAAAGGCTTCCATCCATCTTGTGTTTCTATCAATACAAGTGAGAAGATATCGAAACGTTGCTGAAGATTCTTGAATAGCGGTGGTTGAAGGTAAAGGTCCAACAATGTCAATGTGTACGGTTTCAAAGCGCTGGGAAGGAATTTCTAATGGAATAACAGGTTGCTTTGTATGGCGTTGAATCTTGGAACTTTGACATTGATGACAAGATTGAGTCCATATACGAATATCTTTATCCATATTGGGCCAGAAGTAGCGCGTCTTCACTAATCGAAGAGAAGCTTTGACACTTGGATGAGACATGCCATGGAGATCTTGAAAAACTTGTTCACGGTTTTGCTTAGGAAGAAATGGACGAGGATGAGGAGTAGTAGTTTCGCACCAAATTTGAAGATTGTCATAGAGTGGGAAAGCATGAAGTCTTGGCTTGTAAGTTTGTAATTCTTCATCAGTGGCTTGTGATCGTGCAATAGCGGGAAGATCAACTGGATCGATAGAGGTAGATGATATAGAACGTGATAAGGCATCAGCTACGACATTATCTGATCCTTTAATATATAAGGCTGAAGAGACGTATTCCAAAATGATAGAAAGATGTCTTTGCTGGCGATCGCTCTTTGCTGGATTTCTGCTATAAAAAGCGGAGACAAGGGGTTTATGATCGGTACACAAGACGACATCTCTACCTTCTAAAAAGTGTTTAAAATGAAGAACAGCAAAATATGCTGCTAAGAGTTCTCTGTCGAAAGCTGAATATTTTCTTTGTTGGGTAGTCAATTTCTTGCTGTAAAAATCAATTGGTATTGGTTCGCCATCAATCATCTGATGCAGTGCAGCTCCGATGGCGACTTGGGAAGCGTCAGTGACCAGTTGGAGATGAGTGACATCTGGATGAGAGAATTGGAGAGCTGCTGCGTTAGCTATGGCAGTTTTAATTTCCTGAAATGCTTTAGAGGCTTCCGGAGACCAAGAAAGAGAATAGATTTGTTAGGACAAAGTTTGGCCAATTCCGAAAGCGGAAAAACTAAATTAGCAAATTTTAGGAATCAAACGACAATAATATCCCACCATACCAAGGAAACGACGAAGACTAGAATAATCAGTTGGCATAGGATAGGCGGAAATTTCAGACTTCTTAGAATCAGGTGTACTAAGGCCATGGGAAGAAATATGATAACCTAAAAAGTCTAGAGATGATTGTATAAATCATTCAGGAACAGAAATACGAAGGTGGTTATCATGTAAAATTTTAAATATTTGACGCAAATGTTCTTTGTGTTGCTCTTGATTCTCTGAGAAAATTAATAAGTCATCCAGATACACAAAAACAAAAGGAATATCTCGAAATATTGAATCCATAAAGCGTTGGAAAGTAGCTCCAGCATTACGAAGACCAAAAGGCATAGAAACAAACTCAAAAAGACCAAAAGGGGTCGTAATGGCAGTCTTTTCTATGTCTTCTGGATGAATAGGGATCTGATGATATGCCCGGAGAAGATCTACTTTACTGTATACATGCGTACCGTGAAGTTTATGAGACAAACTGTTAATATATGGAAGAGGATAACGATCTGGTTTTGTCACAGAATTTAAAGTTCTAAAATCACCACATGGACGCCATTCACCTGGAGCTTTCTTAGGAACGAGGTGAAGAGGTGACGACCAGGGGGATTTAGAAGGACGAATAATACCAGCTTTTAAGAGAGTATTAAACTCAGTTTTTGCAACTGCTAATTTATCCTCTGTTAGATGACGAAATTTAGCATAAACAGGGGGAGCGTCACTTGTCTCTATACGGTGAAAATTTTTAGATTTATACTCAGAATTTTGTAATGGATTAATAGGTGACGTTAGAGATGGGAAATCCTCCAAAAGCTGAGTTACTACTGGATGAGAAGGAAATGTATTAAAAATGGGAGATGGCACAGAACCATTTAGAATTCGAATAGGAGCCTGTAGGTTCGTAGTGGAATCCAAAATAAGTTTTTGACCACAATCCAAAATTAATTTAAAATGATGGAAGAAATCCATGCCGAGAAGGGGGGTTGCTATGTCTGCAACTAGAAAGGTCCATTGAAATTCACGGCGAAGGGATGGTAACGTAAAAAATGATGTAAGTTCACCATGACACTTAATAGGAGTATTATTTGCTGCAGTACATGAAACTGCGGTAGGGGAAAGAGAAAAATTACGTGCCATCGATATAGGAAGGGCTGTTATACTTGCGCCAGTGTCGACTAAAAAGTCTATGGTTTTTCCAAAAATACAAACAGCAGTTTTGAAATGCGAGCCCAAGATGGCGCTTATTGGATCTCGCTCTATTCGTTTTTTGAAGTAGGAACAGGTGATGAGGCACGAGAAGATGCAGGTGAAGAAGGTCTAGAAGAGGGATATATTTGTAAGCCTTGTTTGTTTGGCCATTGACACCAAGGCTTGCAATTCCTAGCTTGTGTACCAAAATATAAGTGTGATCGACAAACTTTAGGTTTCTGATCGTTATAAAACGGTTTAAGGCCAAAAGGAATAGAAGATATTGAAGTAGTAGGCTTATGAAAATTGTTAACAGGATTTGTAACTACAGGAGCACAGCTCGCTGCATTTTGAGACGAAGGATTGACAAATGGTAAAAGATCGTTGGCTAATGCGCCTAATTGTTCCAATGAGAGAGAAGTTTGGGCGGCAATAACAGGACGAATAGAGAAAGGAAGAGCGTCAAGAAAACGAAGGCGCACAATATCTTCACCGACATTTAATTTAGATGCTAAATTTAAAATGTCGCAAAGATACGCAGATGGTCTACCAGTAAAAGGTTGTTTGGACAGTAGCTCCTGAAACATTTCTGTTTTGCTCTGTTCGAATAGGGAAATGATAGATTCCTTAAGGGAAGAATAATTTTTACTCTCGATTTCAGAAGGAGAAATGCGAGAAACAACTTCTGCAGGAAGGTTAGAAAGAGTGTGATAAAAACGAGTTTGTTCCGAAGTAATTCTAGCAAGGAAAAATTGGGCCTCTAAAATGTGAAACCAGGAAGAAACGGCAGCCTCTAAAAATACAGGAACTTTAATCCTTACCTGAGCCAAAGCAGCAGTGTCCAATTCCTCGTTGTCCGACATTGATATTCAGTTACTGTTGAAAGATTTGGAGGGTTGATTGAAGATGCTGGGTGTTCTTCTTGTTCTTCTATTGAACAACTCTGGGATCACCAATTATATAGGGAAGGACTTGGAGTGATGTAGGTGGTCTCTTCTTTAGTCCCCCTATATAAGTATATGATGAGTTTAAAAGTTTTGTAGTTCACAACTACGTTAGCAATGATAGGCCACTGCAATTATCTCTTTAGTAAAATGAAACTCTAGGTTTCACACTTATCTTTTTATGAAATAGGACACAAAGTCCTGAGGTAATTATCTTTTTAGTAAGCGCAAACAAAGTTTGCAATACCTTATCTTTTTATGGAATAGGAAACAAAAGTCTCCTTTCAATTATCTTTTTAAATAAAGTAACTCAAGGTTACTTGGGAATTTAAAATAAATTCAAAAATAGAAGACGATTTATTCAATGAAAAAGTAAAGTTGTAACACAAGTAAAGTTGTAACAAAGTCCCTTCTGTTGAGATACTCTTTGTAGGCGAATTGCAAGTCGCAGCCTTTTCCAGTGCGTTTTTCAAACTTGCCTCTGGCTCTTCGTTTAGCGAAATATTTGTGATCGAAATTTAAGTCGCAGCCTTTTCCTTGAAATTTATCTCTCTTGCCGGGAGGACTTCTAGAGAGTATCTTCAGTGAGACTTATTTCTTTTGATTCTTAATAATTGCCCGAGTACCTCAACAGAACGGGTTTATATACTATTTCACTTCGACTTATGCTAAAATTTTGCTCGCGCAAATTTTAGCATAAGTACGAACATAAATTAAAAATTTTTACAAAGTATAATGGAGTATATATAATATATTTATATATATTATATATATATATATATATATATTATCTATATATAGTTATATATATATACTATATATATATATATATATATATATATATAATATATATATATATATAAATATATATATATATTATATGTATTATATATATATATATATATATATATACTATAATAATATATATTATATATATATATATATATATATATATATATTATATATATATATATATTAAATATATATATATTATATATATTATATTATATCATATTATATATATATATTATTATTATATATTTATTATATATAATATATAATTATATATAATATATATAATATATCAGGCGCGGTTTTACGGGGGAAGCACAGGAGGCGGGGCTCCTCTAAAAAAAATAAAAGAAACTAAATGTATCAAAATTATTCAAATTATATTTTATTACTATTAAAAATATGTTAAAATGTTATACAAGACGCTAATTTTTAATTAAAATCATTTATTTTCTTTCCGAAACATTATTTTTCATATGTCATTGACTGGGAGGCATTTCGATGTGCCTACTAGAGAGCTTTCTATAATGCTTTAAAACACTGGTTGGTCATGGCATACGTAAAAGAAACCTTATTCCTATTTTGTCTATTTTGAGGAGTTTTCCACAAAGCTCCTCCTTCGAGCGTCTTAAATTAAATCCTTCCAAAATTGGCAACTCTACTCATAAGTAGAGTTGCCTTTGCAATTAATCATGTGAAACAATAAAGAAAACTATTTTTTTTAAAAAAACATTAAATAAAAAAACTTATTTAATTATATATATATATATATATATATATTATATATATTTATATATATATATATATATATAATATATAATATATTTATATTATATATATATATATATAATTGTGTATATAATATATATATATATATATAATTATATATATTATATATTATATATATATTAATATATTATATATATATATATATAATATTTATATTATATATATATATATATCGACGAAGAGAGAGAGAGGAAAAAAAAAAAAAAAGAAGGGGGAAGAAAAAAGGAAAAAAAGGGAAAAAAGAGCAGAGAGAGAGAAGAGAGAGAGAGCAGAGGAGAGAGAAGAGAGAGGAGAGAGAGAGAGAGGAGAGAGAGAGAGAGAGAGAGAGAGAGAGAGAGGTTTACAATAAACTTTACCATATTGAGACCGGATTGCCAGGTGTAAGAGCGAGGAAAAGTCCCAGATTGGGGACTCATGCAGGGGCAGCGCTAAGTTCACGCACGTAAAGATTTTAAGTGTGATTAGAGGCTGTATTTTGGATCACCCTGTCAATCAGTCTAGGTTTAACTCTAAACTGCAAGGTAGATAGCCATCCTCCCTCATGATGAAACTGTGTTGGTCAATAACATTAAGAAATGCATACTTGGGGTTTTGTGATAGCTGAATCTATGGAAACTACGATGAATATAACTGGTTTGCAAGGTTTTGGATCACGCACAATGCAGGATTAAAAGGAGAGTAATATTTGACTCTTGAGACCAAGGTGTAATCTGCCGGACGGACAGGTATGGTAGAACTATAGGATGGTTAAAGAGAAAACTTCCTCCGGTTTTAAATTATTGTAGGGTTGGTAAACCTCGTGTGCAGCGATATTTATGAATTTAATTATTGGAAATGGAGATTGACCAAGCTGTATGTTAAAACTATATTATAAATCTTTTTACTATGGTGTTTACGAATGGAAATTGTACTGTATAAATACTAAAATTCGAAAATCTTTATTTATTATTATACTTCCGCGTTGAACAGCAGACAATAAGAGAAAATAACTCCACTGTTAAAATTATATAATATCATATATATATATATCTAATTATATATACTATATATTATATTATATATATTATATTTATTTATCTATAATATATATTATATATATATTAATATATATTAATTAATTATTATCATTAATATATAATATATATATATATATATATTAATTATTAATCGCTGGGCGTATGACTCGACTTATACCGTTGAAACCTCGATAATAACTATGGAGATTGAGTGCCTCCCCATGTTTCGGTTTCACGAGCGAGCCGCCACTGATATATAAATATATATATATTATATATATATATATATATATATATATATATATATATATATATATATATATATATATATATATATATATATAGTGGCAGCGATTAGGGGGGCATGGGGCCAGCTACCCCCACTTTTTAATTAATTTGTTTAATATACGTTTAATATACGTTTGTTTAATATATAATTTGTTAAATAGCAATATCAAAGAGAAGAAAGTATTGAATTTATGGATCTTGTCAATTATGTGTGAATTAGTTTATCCATATTGATTGTGTGGATCCGAACACGTTTTTATTTGATAAAAGTCAAAATAACACTATTTTAATAAAAGAGCTTCACACCTAGAAATAAAAAAAAACAAGTCCTAATTATTTATTTAAATCTATGTAGTCACTTACATCAGTAATATTACAATTTGATTAACTCTTGACGCTGACAGATATAGATGCTGGAGGGGAAGGATTTTCTAAGACTATATCAAGATTTTCTTTTCTTCAGGAGTTGAAAACTCACGTAGTAAAATGCATCCCTGTTTCTCGAAATTCTTCATCTTTTGAGAACATTTTTTTCTGTTTTTAAGATAACCAACAACTTACAGTGATAAATAAAAACAAACTTTGTTTATCTCTCCTTCAACCTCACTAACTTCTAGCTATTCCATCCTTTATTTTCTTCCTCTTCCAATAGGCATCTTGAGTTTTTACTTTTAAATATTTATTAATGATTATTAATATTAACTTTTTAATGTACAGTTTACTAGTCTCTAAGGTTAATGATTTAATTAACTCTATTAATTAATTATAATCTATTTACCAAAATAATGAAAAAATAAATTTTTAAAATCTAAAAATGAAAATGTAAATTGTAATTTAATTATAGTACCTCAGTTATTAAAAAAAGTTAATTTTGGAATTATCTTCATTAGAAAGGTTAAAAGAAAAATATAGCACAGTGTAAAAATTAATATAGTGATTTCAATCAATTGCCTCAAATGATACAATTACTAATTTTACACTAAGTTTAGTTCTAGTGACTGAAAGAATATCAAGTCAGTTACAGACTTACAGTCTAACAATATATATATATATATATATTATATATATATATATATATATTATATATATTATACTATTATCTATATATATATATTTAATATATATATATTATATATATATATATATATATATATTATACATATATATATAAAAAATATATATAGATATATAATATATATATATATATATATATATATATATATATATATATATATATATATATATATATATATATATATATATATATATAAATATACATATATATATAATATATATATATTTTATCTATATATTATATATAATATATATATATATAATATACTATATATATTATATATATTATATATATATATTATATATATATATATATATATATATATATATATATATAATAGGCCGCATTTAAATACTATGCATAAATTTGGACTCTTTATCTCAGAAAATACATTGAAAGCTTGAGGTAGTACATTGTTAAACTATAGAATTTATTTGTTGTTTTGCAAATTAAGAGTTAGGACACGAGGTTGGAAGAGTTTGAAATATTTTCTATGAAATGATTTTTTTTTTAGAGGAAATAAAGAAGATTCATATTTATAATTTTTTTCAACTCTCGACTTTATTAAGAAGTAGAAATTTGTTTTACTTTAAACAGTATTATTATAATAGGTGAATTAGAGGTCAAAATAGGATAATAAAAAATGAATCGTTTTGTCATAATTGGTGAAAATTCTTTACCAAACGAGTAGTTAAGGTT
>JABUQX010055047.1:0-5000 GCA_015478945.1 Trachelipus rathkii
CAGATGAGTCTGTATTCCTTAGCTCAAGATAATGACATCAATAAACTTGTGGTGGTGGCCGACGATCTTTTCAAGAACTTTGTACATAAAAATTTCCAACCGATGCCCCAATACGGGAGAGATCCCCCATACTGGGGAAATGTGAATCAGCTTTCAGAAGAAACCAATTCGAACCATTATAACCGCTCACGAAGAAACTCCACTGACCGCGACACAAGAAAGGAAGAGGCGGAGACTCAGCAGAAGATCCTCACTCAATTACAAAACATATTGGATACAGCCAAGAGCGTGGCTGAGACGCTAAGCCAGCTAGCGCAGAGACAGCCACCTCCTACTGGCTGGCAGCCATCTGCAGACAGCTGGCAACAACATTCAAGGAGGGGTAGGAGCCAGCCTAGACGTAGATATGAGAACTATGCTTCACAACAGAATAATGATGCTTATAATAATGTCTGTTTCTATCATAAGAAGCATTGGTTAAAAGCATACAAATGTGAAAGTGAGGAATGTCCTCTTTATACTCTGGTATACCCTCACGAGGGGGGGGCTGCTGCCAACCCCCATCATACAACCACCACTCAGGGAAACTGAAATCTGGGTCATCATCTCATCTAGATGGCCGCGACAAGAAAGTAGATCGAGGGTAAAACAGTATCGTTTAATAATTATGTAAAGATTTTCAAATTTAATGCTGAAACAAGCTATGGCAATATTAAAACTAGTAATAATAATAATAATAATAATAATAATAATAATAATAATAATAATAATAATAATAATAATAATAATAATAATAATAATAATAGTAATAATAAAATGAATGATGTGAACTTTAATTCTGTTAATAATAAAAATGAAAGGTTATATAATAGTGAGATTCCATGTAAAATAAATAACAAAAATATTTCTATTGTAAATACCTGTGAGGTTGAGAAACCCGAAAGCGATTGCCATATAAGCGAAACTGATATTGAAAATGAAATAAAAAAAGATCAAATTGCCATAGCTCATATATTAAAAAATAAAAATATGAGTGAGATTAATAATCAGGTATTATGTAATTATAATTCTAATATGCATGTCGGTTATACTTTCTTTAATAATTATTTGAGTAACGGATATGAGAATGATCGGAAGGTATTATCATCGAGCGCAGAATGCGAAGCTTTTAGAGAGACGGGTGGTATATGTTTGAATTCTAATTTGTGCAGAGAACCAATTATCTCAGCCGTCCAAGAAAGAACAAATAACACTCCTCTCTCTAAAGGTGATGTAGCTGGCTCTAAATTATATAAAGTATTGAATAGAATTGATAATAAATTTTACATTTTAGATAGCGGGTCCGAGATCGACCTGATCAGTGCTAGCCCCATTCATAGGTCGAAGCGGCCACTAGGGCATATTTTAGCAGCCAACGGCACCAAAATAAATGTTTACGATTATATTAATGTAGATTTAGACATTGGTTTGAATAAAATATATAAACACAAATTGTATATAGCAGATGTAAAACTAAACATATTAGGTATCACTTTTTTGAAACATTTTGGGTTTGGTATAGATTTTAAGAACGATGTACTCATTGATCCTAATACCAACCATACCGTATTATTAAGGCCCGATCATTCTATATCCTCTTTAAAAATAAATTCACTCTCCCATGATCTTTCGCATGAACCTCCCCCTAAAACTCTCACCTCTTTGCCTTTTAGCCCACTCTTTCCTCTTAATGATATTTTGTATAAGTATAAAACATTATTTTTAAACCCGTATTTAGATGAGAATGTTCATTTAAAAATAAAACAACGAAAAAAATGGAATGAAATATTTTCTAAGTATGGGGGACAAGAAATGGGGGATAAGAGAGAAGGAAGTGAACTGGAGACAGAATTGGGGGGAGGGAAAAAAGTGGGAGATATACCAGAAGGGATATTGAGGGAGTTGGCGAGTGCGTACCCATACAAGCCGACCATAAAGGGTCCGCCAATAAGGTTACCTGGCCGTAGGATTCCACACAAACTCTACGATGCCACAAAGAAGGAATTAAATCAATTAGTAGCGGCAGGTGTGTTGAAAAGAGCAAGTACCACCTGGTCAGCGCCTTTTAGTGTTTTGGATAAAGGAGGGGGGAGAGTTAGACTAGTGACAGATTTTAGAGAGCTTAACAAAAGAACTGAGGTGGATATATTCGGTCTGCCAAATATTTACGATGCAATTTTCGCACTCAAAGGTGCTAAGTATTTCTCTAAAATAGATTTGACGAATAGCTTTTACAATTTACCTTTACATCCTGATTGCCAGAAGTACTTTGCAATCACAAGCAATCTCGGGACCTTTATATACACCTCTCTGCCAATGGGCTTTATAAACTCACCGGCAGCATTTCAAAGAATGGTAAATATATTACTATCTGACTTAAAAAATTGTCACGTATATATTGACGATATTTTACTGTTCACAAACACAGCTGAAGAGCATGAAAGACTCGTGGAGACTGTTTTAAAAAGATTAAATTACTTATCTATCAGTGTTAATGAAAAAAAGAGCAGATTTGGAGTTTCTGAAGTAGAATATTTAGGCTTCATAATAAGCGCTGAAGGTGTTAGGGCGAATCCGGAGAAAGTTGGAGAGATAGTAACTTATAAAAAACCGCATACTATTAGAGAAATGAGAGGATTAATAGGAAAACTTTCGTTTTACAGAATTATGCTTCCTTGCTTAGCAGATTTAATGGGTCCATTAACAGACTATTTAAAAGGAAAATCATATTCCAGAAAAAGAATACTGTGGAACGAAAAGTCGGAGAAGGCTTTTAGCGCTGTCCAAAACGCTATAAAAAATTCCTGCCTATTAGCCTACCCCGGCACTTCAACGCCAATAAAAATATTCATCCATGCCTCGTCAAATGCTTTATCAGGCGTTATTCTGGGGGATGATCAAGACAGCCGCCCTTATGCATTCTATTCATCCACCCAGTCGGCTATTGAAAAAAGATATGATGATATAAGTAAACAATTATTAATACTAAACAAAATGTTTAACAAATTCGGGTACCTACTAAGTGGTAGGAAAATAACGATATATACTCAATTGAAAGAATTAATCACCTTATATAACAAAACAAATGATGTATTAAATCAAAACGCAAAACAAGTCCGTCAACTTAATTTACTAAGCTCTTATAATGTAATTTTCAAATTAATTAGTATAAAATCCAATCCGTTAAACGAATATATCATTAAAAATAATCCAAATTTCCAAATAGCGGACGAACAAACAAACAAAAAAGAGAGTGGAAAACCCCTCGTAAATATTTCATTCACAAGCCCTTTAAATCCTACAAATATTACTATAGGGAAAGGCCATAAAAATAGTTGTCGTGAAGTAGTAGAAAATAGTACGCATGCCGATCGGCCATTTAACCAACCGCAGATGTTACCCGAGACACGTGTCGCTTTAGAAAAGAATTTACTATCCAGGTATGAAAGAGAAAAGGAAAAGGATGATAAAAGAGAGAATAGAGAAATATTAGAAGAATTAACCGTGAATTTGATATCTGACTGCAATAAACGAAATAAGTTAGTTATAGATAGATTCCTAAAGAGTATTGACTACAAAAGTATAAGCGAAAAGCAAAAAGAAGATACATTTATAAAGTCATTAATCAATAACCGAGAAAAAAGTGGGTTGAAAATGGTAGAACAGCAATTCTGGTTTAATAAAGAAATCTTAAAGATTTTTGTGGACGTGTCACTGGGGTATTCTCGTGTCATTTTGCCCGAGACCTGTATACCGAAAGTGGTAAGGACGTTGCACTTGCAAGGTCACCTCGGGATTAAGAGAACGGAAATTGCAGTGAAGTCGGAGTTTGTATTTGAGAAGATTCACTCGCGGGTTAAAGAGATCGTTAGAGCTTGTAATGAATG
The DNA here is from genome assembly GCA_015478945.1 of Trachelipus rathkii. Taxonomy (NCBI): domain Eukaryota; kingdom Metazoa; phylum Arthropoda; class Malacostraca; order Isopoda; family Trachelipodidae; genus Trachelipus; species Trachelipus rathkii. The sequence goes on from JABUQX010055047.1 coordinate 3,927, forward strand.
CCAAATAAACAAAAGCGCTCGTACTATTAGTCCTAATTATGGCCAGTTCAAAGAGGTGACCTATAAGTTTGAAATGTTGCAAATTGACATATTAAAAATGAGCCCCTGCCGGGGTTATAAATACTTATTTACGGCCATTGATAGGTATAGTTGTTATCTTTTTGCTATTCCTTTAAAGGAGATGAATGCTGAAAGCGTCATTAAAGTATTATTGTATGAGATTCTACCTTTCACTGGAGTGCCTGACAAAATCCTCAGTGACAATGGAGGATGCTTTAAAGCTCATCTGTTTGAAGAGGTCTGTAAGATGATTGGGGCAGAACATATCTGCACCACAGTGGGAAGCCCACAAGTCAACGGAAAGCTGGAGAATAGGCATAGAATCTTGTTAGCCAGCCTTCGTTGCATGTTAAGCGAGAATGAGTTCAAACATCACGATTGGGTATCAGTCCTTCCGTTTGCGCTCTTTGCAATAAGAACAGCCCCTCTAACAGAAAATGGGATTACAGCTTCTCAGGTGCTTTTTGGCCAAAACGTGAATATACCTGGGAGATTAGTAGAGTCAGAGAGACCTGGAGAAGCTATGTGTTATGATAAATATTTAAACAAGTTAGCAGGGTTGTTTGCCCAGCCGTTGGCACCGAGAGCCACTTTGAAGAACCGATCAATGTTCGTTCCTAAAAATTTGAAGGAAACAAAGCTAGTTCTTGTAAGAAACAAACAATATAATTTAGGCAAGCTAGAAGCAAAGTATCAGGGGCCCTATAAGGTATTGCGTTTCACTAATAATACAGTTTATATCTTGAAAAATGGTCAGCCTGTAGCAGAGAATTTGAGAAACATAAAGATCTATTACCATTTAGCGGAAGCCGATCAGAGTAGAAAATAACAGAAAAATAAAAATAATAAAATTGTGAGAGAAAGAAATCATAGGTAGACAACCTCTTACTAATCTTTTCTTTTACAGGTAATACGGTCAAAGGTTATGTAATTAGAAAATTTGCAAGTGCAAAAATTGTTGAATAATAATATTTAGTAGTTGTAATTTACCCTCCTCAAGTAGTTTTCCACCTA
>JABUQX010055047.1:7500-22500 GCA_015478945.1 Trachelipus rathkii
TATTATAAGCAATACATAACTGAGATAACTTAATAGTATATATTAATAATACTAATATAATTATAATAAGTTACTACGTCTAATTAGCTTTGTTAATATGGTATAAAAAAAAATCCAAGATGGATATATTAATATATATAAATAGTAATATAAAACCAATTTAAAGCCGTATAATCATAGACTAACAGTTTATTACTCATATTTTAACCATATAGAATTTAAATTCTAGACCATAAGTAACATCAAATTTATAGTATATATAGATCATATACAAACACTTACCAGTGATGAGAGAGAGTTAATCGCAATATTAATAATACGTATAAAAACAGTTTTAATTTCCCGAGCTTATTTAATATTTTCATGATCTAAATTAATTTATAGTAATGTATAATAATATATAATATATATAATAAATGAATAATTGTCATTTATCAAATTAATTTAGTTTGACATAATTAAGAACATTAAATAAATAGAAAAGTGTAATATAATAAAAATAATATAAAAAAAAAAATTTTAATTTTTATTTATTCCTCTAGAGTATCGATATAGGGCTATTGGAAACTCCTGCACCATACTCCATGAGACAAGATTATTATGAGGGAAGTATAAAAGAAATGTGCCAGAATGAATCGAGCATCCATACTGAAGTGGGTATGTAATAAGAGTATGATAATATTTAAGATATGTATATATAGCAGTATATTATAATGCCATATAAGTGGCGAGAAGTATATAGTATATATTATATATATTAATATAATAATATAATAGTAACTATAATACTATATATATAATCTATATATATATAATATGATATATACTGGTGATATATATATATATATATATATATATATATATATATATATATATATTTCCACCAAAATATTGCATTTGAATATTGTTTTAATTAAAAAAAATTATTTCGACTATCATTCAAGAGATTCACGAACATTCTTGGAAAAAAAATAGCATATAATAGCAATGATTGTCGGCTTCCATTTTGTAGTTATTTTTCGAAATTCATTTACCTCATAAGGAACTTCTTTAGCTAAATCAAGTAATTGTGTGATTTGTAAATAATTAGTTGAAATGTTGACATACAAAATGGGTTTCTGTGGTTTGTCACAAGAGTCAACCTACGAAGACAATCCAATAATTAATTTCTTTTCGGCTCGCGTTGTCCAATTTAGATGAAAATATCGCGTTTAAACCTGGTTCTGATATATAGACAACTTTTCTTTCATTATAATTTTTATTTATATGAGATATTTCTTATCAATGAAAAAACATTCTCTCTCTCCCAAGATTTTTTAATCTTTTCTTAAACCTAACTCTCAACTAACTTAAAACAAACATACAATATTTTTAATTTTTTTTTTCATACACTCAACTTACAACTAACTTAAAAAACTAACATACAAAATTTTTGTTGGCCCCAACCTAAATCTAACTTATTCTATAATGTCCTAAAGATAATGTTTCTATTATTTTCGAATCCATATAATTTATTATCATTTCCATTAATCACCGTTTTATTCCTCTGCTCGGTATATACATTATGTTTATTACTTTGTATTGTATTTATTTTCCTATATATAATTCTTTCAGCTATAAAACAAAATATAGAAGATTATAAAAATAATCTTCTATATTTTGTTTTATAGCTTGCTTTTCAACCGCTTTCGCTTTTATAATTTCTGCATTTTCAATTGTTTTAAATGCCTATAATTTTGCTCACAATTCATCAAATTCTTTAATTGGATTACAACTCGTTTCATCTTTCATTTCGCCTAAATTTTTTTAAAAAAAATTTCTGAGTAAAGTTTATAATCTTCAGGATAATCAGATGTATCATATCTTTGAATACATCATTCATTTGAATAAAATATCAGCGAATCTGTATTTATAAACCGTAGTTTAGCATTTTCTCTATATTTATTTTTATTTATTTATGATGAAAATCGTTCATTAAAGTTTTACTTAAATCCAAATAGTCATTCCGACATAAATAGGTTTATGCAACCTTAATTTAGTTTTCTCCATACGACGAGCAATTAAATTTTCTGATAATATTTTAAATGATTCAAAGTTTGGCTTATTGACTAACTTTTGAGCTTGTTCATCATTTTTAACTAATTGTACATCAACTCTATTTCTAATATTTTCTATAGTTTTCCCAAACAATGATGTGTTCATCCATTTATAAAAATCATTGCCAAATTCATTTTTAGCTTCCTTTTTTTAATCGTATTTAATTCAATATATAATTTCATATCAATCGCTCTTGATTATATTTTTTTTCATTTCAGTGATTCCACTTTAGATGCTCAAGAATTTTATAATCTTCAAAATCCAATATTATTTTTGTCTTTTCCTTGGGTGGTAATTTATATATATATTTTTTTAAAATTTCCATTTAGGGCTTGCTTGCCAATAAAATTTTTGAAGTTGACATATGAAGCCATACTTAAAGTTTTTATTTTTTCATTTCATCATAACTTTCTTTAATACATTATTTGCTTAAGCCCATCTGTGTGTGATAGTGCTAATTTCATTTCTAATTCTCTTTTCTATCATCAACAAAATAACTGGATCTTTTAATAAATCTAGTTTTATTTTAGTTTCTTTTGATAGAGCATCCCAAGATAGCCCTGGAGAAGTAAAATAATTACCAGAATATATTTTTACGTTATCAAAATTTTCTGAAAGATCTGATAATAAAAATGTATCAGATCTTTTAAAATATAATCGCGGTCGTAGTCGTGGTAAATCTTAAATGTCTTACAATTTTGTCTAGTTCGCCACTGCGAAATCTCGGAGGGACTCGGCTAAGTATGCCCGCTAGCACCCTTCTTGCTTGATGGTTAGTCTTTAATCGTCTCCGGGAGTAGTAAATATAACGACAGGTGGTGAGCACGATAAGTCAAGGAGATATCGAATACTGGTCGGGCACCCAGTTGGACAATGCGCGAGGCCAGACGGCGATGTGCTGTGGGTTCTGTGCTACAGGAAGTCGGCGTCCTTTAGTGGTTTTACAGCTGTAGATACTATGGTATTTTGCAAATGCAAGAGCGATACGGCGCATACGGTGACAGCCCGCGTCTTTTATGAGCGGTGATGTGTTTATATAATATTATATTAATAATAATAGTAATATATATATATATATATTATAGATATAATATATATTATAATATATATATACTATATATATATATATATATATATATATATTATATATATAATCATATAATATATATATTAAATGAATATATATTATATATCCGAAGGAAAATAGTGACAGTTACCGATTCAGCATTCGGGAATCTAAGATATTATACGAATTTTTTTTTTTTCGTTCCTAGGAATTTAATAAAATGCACCGCAGTTTAATTTAAAATAAAATTTAGTTGTTTATTTGTATATTTCGATTAAGATCAAAAATTAATATTTAAATTGCCTTAATACCTGAATTTACCCTTTGGCATCTCTGATGTTAAATACTAATATACTAATGGGTTATAAATTTTATAACTAACAAGATTTAAATAAATCAAATGAAAATAATCAAAAGAAATTAGATTAAAATACTTATCATAAAATACTAAATAATAATAATAAATCAATAGTAATAATAATAATCAATAATAATAATAATAATTAATTAATAATAATATAACTAATAATAAATAAATAATAAATAATAATAATAATATATAATAATAATAATGAATAATAAAAATAATAAAAAGAACATGAAAGAAAAACAATAACAGATATCCCATCGAATCAAATTTAAATTAATAAAACTTGTAAAATAGTCAATACTCAAGTACTAATATGGAATATTTTTTCGCGTGTTTAATAATAATATATATATATAGTGATATATATATCTATATATATATATATAATATATATATATTATATAGTATATATATTAATTATACTATTATATATATATATATATATGATATAAAAATATATATATATATACATATAGTTATAATATATATATATATATATATATATATATATATATATATATATATATATTATATATAATATATATACATATAAAGAGAGAGAGACGGAGAGAGAGAGAGAGAGAGAGGCCCGAGTAGTGAAAGTTATGGAGTCGCCGCTGATATACATAATATATTATAGTATATATATACGTATATATATTATAAACTATATATATATATATATATAATATATAGATATATATATACTATATATATAATATATTAATATAATATATATATATATATAATTATGTATATATATACATATATATATATAATATATATATATATATATATAATTATATATATATATATATATAATATATATATATATATATATATATATTATATATAGTTATAATATATAATATATATATATATATATATATATATGTAAACTACAAATATATTAAATATATATTATATATATATATATATAGTATATATATATATATAATATATATATATATATAATAATAAATAATATATATATATATTTATTTATATTATATGCTTCACTAGAGTAATAAATATAATTATGATAATTTTAACAATCTCATATTCTACCTTTTGATTTATTATTTTCCATTGAATTAATCGGTAAATTTCATTTTTTTTATCTACCTTTAATAAATAACGATTTTCTTCGATCATCTCTTACTTCCCACCACAATTTCCTGAATTAATTATTATATTAAGTTAAAGTTTTTGCTCAGAAGTTTATACCAAATTATCATGGACATGGAATCTAACTTTTTTAATTTATTTATTTTAATGTTCCTTCCATCTTGCCTGTTAAATGCACTTGTAAGCTATGTAAGCAAATAACTAAGTTAAAGTTATTTCTTCCAATAAATTTAACACCATCAAAGAATTTATTTATTTATTTATTTATTTATTTATTTATTTATTTATTTATTTATTTATTTAACAAGGATAATAGGATGCTACTGACTTACTAATCAGTAACAATTACGTGAAGGATATCATATCTATATTTATAATTGAGGGATATAAGGAATTGAAGAAACATTTATCTAATTTGGATAAAAGTTGTAATTAAAATTTAAAATACCAACTTCTCTTACTTAAACTTAGATTATTTCTATCTCCACTTTTCTTTTTAGTGATTTACTAAATTTCTTTACATAACAAACAGTTAATATATAATAATTTGTGAATAAAAAAAAACATCATCTAATAACTTCATAGGATTAGAATTGAAAATAGACTTTCAAATATTTTATATTCTTTCATTAATTTATTATATACAACCAACTAATAACAAGTAATAGTTATATTAATAAAAGAAATAAATTAAGTTTATTATTAACTCTACTAATATATTCTATAATATTTATCTTCCAATCTTACTATCTACCGATTCAGATTTAAATTGGTTCTAACGTTATAGGCTTCTAACCTATATTTACGTAGTTTATCTACCTAATATTAGAATATATATATATATAATATATATTAGAATATTATTCTAATAGAGAATCTCGATCAGTAATTAAAATAATTTACATACCTCTTCAGCTGAGTTGGAGTTGCGTAGGTACTTGGAATTTTGTGATATATATATATATATTAGATATATATATTATAATACATATTATTTACAGCTAATATCCTTTATAAATATAATCTAATATTAGTTAACTCTACTATATTAATATTCTTAAATATTATTAATATATATATATAATTATAGTATATTAATATATATTATTAAATATATATATAATATATATATACTATATATAATGTAATAAGTATATATATATACTATATTATATATATTAATATATAATATATATATATTAAATCATTAGATAAACATATAGGTGACGTAGTATACCTCTAGTAATCATATACAATAGCATCTTAACTTATAAAAGGTGCAGATTTGAGAAAGTGTTATTCCATGGAGTATTGATCAATATACATTACAATTTGGATTAATAGATATTTAACTGTAGAAATATAGTTGCTTTCAGTAAACGAGATTTAACGAAAAGTCTTGTAACTTAAGCGAAGGAAATATTATTATAGCAGAGATTATGATAGCACCAGGGAGAGTAATATATTAGTAAATACAATTTTGAAGAAAGTTACAACAGCTTTCGAGATAACTTATTATTTATATATTATATATATATATTAGTGAGTATGAGATAAATCTATTGAAAGGGAAATAAGTATTATATAAATTAACAAATCATATCGAGAGTATCAATATTAGTATGGATAACTAAATTAGAAGGGCGTTTTATATATAGCTATCATAATATACCTCATATAATACTTTTGTATGAGCTTATATTTTTTGAGGTAATTCTATATACTATATTTTTATAATTTATATTATTAGAATAATAGGAAATAGTATAATTTAATATTAGAGATTATACTATAATATTGTTATGATAACCTATATATATATATATAATAATATATATATATATATTATAGATCAATTTTATTTTATTAATTCTGTATTATATAAAATATACTACATTATTTATATAATTACATATATATTATTGAATAATATAAGTAAGTTATATATTTATATATACACTGTAACTTATATTAATATATAATACTAGATAATATTTTTGAATATTTAGCATTCCATATATATAATAATATATATATGAGTATATATATAAAATTCTATTTATATATTACTTAGTACTGTTAATCTTATTATATAATATATATATATACTACATATATTACTAGTATATAGATATATATATTATAGTATAAGGATTTTGAGGCAGTATTATATAATATAATAATAAGTTATATGTTATAATATATATAATATGATGTTAGTATTTATCTATATGTATAACCTGTAATATATCATCTGATTATATATATATATAAGTATAATTATATATATATTATACTTATATATTATATATATAATATTATATAACGTAATATAAACGTATAGTATTATATATACAGTATGATTTATAATTAAATTATATATATTACCACAATATACTTTATATATATATATAGACGTAAGTACCTCATTCCTCTATTATATTATACATATACATATATACTATATACTATTACTATTATATATATGTTATACTATATATATATATATATATATATGATATGATATATATATATAATTTATATATATAGCTTACTTTATATAGTTTGCAAATTACTGATTTATTATTATTACTATAATACATCAATTAATTTATATAATAATTATATTGTGATATATATATAAATTGCTCTTTATATTAATATACTATATATACGATAGAGAAGTTGGGCTAGTTTGAGTTTTATAAGCTACCTCCAGTATACACACTAATAATATTATGATAATAAATATTTAATATATATATATTTATTATATATATTATATATTACACTTATTATTTTTTTATACTATATATATAGCAGCAATATATCATACTTATACCTTTCCCTATAATATATCATATAATGATATATGTATTTGAATCATTTATATATATTTTATATATATAATATTTATTAATACTACATATATATATATATATTAATATATATATATATACTACTATATATATAATATATATATATATATTGTACTATTACATATATATATTAATATATAATTTATTATACATTATATATAATATCTATATATATACACATTTTCGTATATATAATAGTAAATATATACATATAAGATATACTATAATATATCATCATTGTTATATATATATATCATATAATAATTTTTATATATATTATATATTTTTATATAAATAAATAATATTTATATATAATATATATATATATATACTATTAATATATATAGTATAATATATAGTTATACATATATATGATTATATATATATAATATATAATATATATATATGATATATATATACTACCCTATTATTATTATACCATATCTTATACTAATATATATTATATTTTAATACTATATATATATATATATCTTACTACTATATATACTACTACTATACCTTTATTATTAATATAATTAAGTATATAATAATATACATTAAATTATCTAATATATTATATCATATATATATCATATATATATATATATATATATTAAATATTTTTTATAATATATATATATAAATATAAATATTTTATTATATATTATATATTATATATATATATTTATATATATATTACATATCTATTATAATATTAATATTATATATAATTTATATATATATATCATTATATATATATAGTAATTACTTATAGTTATACTACTCCCCACTATATACTATATATTACTTTAATACTTACTACTAAGTATAATATATCTATATAATATCATTTATACGTATAATCTATTAATTTAAATATATCCATCGACTATTAATATCCTAGTTAATTATCAATATAATTATAATTTATATATCTTTATTGCTATTTCGCTTTCTGCCTTCTCCTCTCTTAGCTATTGCACAACTATTATATTAATACTTCTTACCATCCCCTACACTATCAACTCTATAGGTAGAGAAGGAGGACATGATGATTAAGAGTAGAGTTATACACGCATAAGTAAGTATATCTTATATCCCATTATATATATATTATCACATTTTTTTTTACCTAACCACTAATATTATAAGTAAATATATATATGATATATATTGTATTAATATATTTACAGAATATAAATATTAAGTTATATATTATATTATATATATAGTATATTTTTAATATATATCTCACTACTATATAGTATATATACTAATATATATTATATATATATTATATATACTATGATTTCTAAGGACTGTAATAGATATATTTGATATACTACGATATATTATATACTATTATATATATATATAACTGCCCAATTATAATCAATAATTTAACTTACAGTAACATTATATTGACGGTTATATAACTAATAACGACGTGATGGATTGATCAACTTAAATAGTACAATTAAGTATTCAGTGATGAATTAGTAATTATAGTACTGAAATAGAGTTCCGTTGCGCCATGGTCTTAGTAGTACCTAGGCACGTTAGGCTTATACGGACGGGTCGAAGCGATGATTGGGCGCTCGGTTCAATGAACCAGTTGGTGACGAGTCCCCTTGGGCACTTCTCCGTTATTTAAAACAACTACCACACAATGCGCTGCAACTGCAATTTATCCGTTTATGTAAAAAAGTTAGCAGCAGCAGCTAATGTTAGCATTACTTCAGTTTTAAAAAATCAATAAGAAGCGTGACAGCGAAAATTCCTACGAGTGCTCTTGAGTCTAATTATTTTCTCCTTGATCGGCGATGGCCAAAATTATCAATATATCTTTTATCTGTTAGTCAAGGACTCCTCCACTAATAATAGAGTTTCCATTTGAATCCAAAAAAGTCGTTCTTCGGCCTGGCAAGTCTACATAACTTTTCACTTCAAATTAATTAGTTATCACTCAGAGATATAAGTCTCTAATTATACCCGTCAACCAGCTCTTACAATATTCACCTATCTCTATTCCTTTTCAACACATTACCACTCACCTCACTTCGCTCACTTCATTAACTAGTTATGAACGCTATTGAATATAATATATATAATCTACCATGCCTCTCATACCTTTAGATAATATTCCATATTTTTTATAACTCATATTATCCATACTTTTCGTAAACTTTGTGTTAACACTTATTCTCTACTCTCAAAACTGTAATCTCACTCTTACTTCATACGTGTATTATTAATCGTTATTATTACCCCATTATTATATATATTCCTCCCCGGTTAGCTAAATTCATTTTAATCATTCACTTACCTCCTTTACTAGACTCAATATCATATTATAGCTAACTAATTACGCTGATTCTTCAACGTGTGACTTTACTATAAAAATTATGCCTTAGTATGGTTATAGTTCCGAGATAATAATATTTTTTTTCACTAATATACAAGCCTACTTCTTCTTAAGTAACTACCTATAAAGATACAATCTCCTATTCATAAACTGAAACTCTATCTACTGCACATGTAAACTACTCCATCACAAGAGTTCCTTCTAAACTTGTGTTGTATACTCAGCGACCCATCTCTTATCAGATGACTATCTTCATTCTAACTCTTATACTTTTATCATCAACATATTATACCCACGGTTTCCACTTGAGTGAGCTATATCTACCAGCTAATACTTCATAACTTATTTACTACTATAATCTCATTCCCTATTGTTAGTTAACATCACTACTCTATTCACTTTTTTATATATATTATTAATTCATTGAATATAATTATTCACACTCATATACTAATTATAACTTATTGTATTATTATTACACCTGATTAATATGCACCACTAACCACATTTACTCTAATATATAATCCCTCTTCTTTCCTCACACCATATTTGCTATAGGTACTATCTCCTACATTACTACCTTATAAAGATTATACTACTCCCTCACTACCTCTATACTATATCATACTTTGTCTTTATATATATTGTGTTATACTACTACTATCTATATACAATACTACTATTTCATATATACGACCTACGAACTTCTATACTACCAATTATTATATACCTAGCTTAAACTCATATAAGGATATATTATATATCTACGTATTTAGCATACAGTTTACCATAACCCGACTTTATTTACGTACCATATCATACCTATTACCTATACCTGTAGGGACGTAACTTACCCAATAATACAGGTATACTCATCGATTACAATATTTAGGCTCCATAATACCACGTGTTGATAAATTATGAATAGTTCACTTATGAGTAGTGCGACACTCCATGAAGATATCAGATTACTTATCTAACATAGGTACGAACCGCAAGTAGATCATACCTAAAACGTTATGGACCCAAACTGTTGATCTATATGAAACCTCATAATACTAGAATGAGTATACAACCCTCGGTTAATAATTATAACTAATTATAAATTCTTAATATATACTTATTATGACTTAGTATTACTTTATTTCATTACTGAACCATAAACTGGAATGATTGTTAAATATGTTTATAAGTACTGCACTATCCACAACCATGGCATATTACTTATTATTTATTATTAACATCACCTATATAATATATATATAGAGATAGAGCATTTATATATTAATTATTTTAATTCTATTTATTCTTATAAATATTATACTGTTCATCAAAATTTAAAATATATGTGTTTATTCACTATTCTATATAATATATCGGTATAGTATACATGGGCTATAAAAATATCAGTTATGTAGTAATAACTTTAACATATTTCTATGGTCGTACGAGCAATAACTCTTATAAAAGTGTGCAACTAAATTTAACTACTTACTTTATAAATATATAGAATGTATAGGTAAGATATAGTGTGATTTATAAATAATTAGTTATAGATATAGCATTAGTATTTTATAAGCCATTAATAATGAGAGTTATTTAGTGATACTTTTATTTCCAATAAAATTCCACATTTTCCTAAATATTGTATACTTAAGCGAATATATAGTAATAACTAGTTGTAGATAAAACACGATTCCACTCTAACTCCACTTTCATCCGTTATTTCCCTTTGTCAACAATTAGTGGACGAAACAAGCAAATTTAATGGTAAATCCCCACTTCTAGGTCCTTGTGCCTCCTACAAGAGCAAGTCCCATCAATTTGTCGCATGACTTTTAACTTAATAATATCTTTAAATTTTTTAATACTTCATAAAAAATATGATTGAATCTTCCAAGATTTGTCTTGGCAAAACAGGATTATTCTCTTAAAGAATGTAGGCCTACATAACAAAACGAGTTGTATCTTTGGTCTCAAATACTTCCCTACAATTATCTTACTTGTGTTTTAATTCGAGGCGATCGCAGATAAAAGTGGAAGGAATCGCGAGAGGTCATTTATTTTTCTCAAAGCAACCTGCCATTGTTAATACCTTATAGATAGAGGGAGATTCAAGCGCGACGCAATATGTCACGTACAGCAGAAGAAAGAGGGTCAAAGGGAGTAGAAGTATGGACAAAGTTTAAGTCTACTTAGCCTTAGCCTCAACCTTATCCAAGAGGAGGGTGGAACCGGAACCTCCCCAAATGTTGAGAACAGTACTCTATAAAGGGGCGAATAAAAACCCTTATATAATAATTGGAGCAACTGACCAGAAGAAAAATATGCACGCGAAAGACTAGAATCTCTGAACTAGCAAAATTCTCATCTTCTTAGAGCACATGTTTCCAGCATACGAATAAGTGGTATGTTGCGGTCTTCCAAGACAATTCGGCTATTTAACCGTTCAAAGGTCCAGAATGTTTATGTTATTATACAGGTGAACATTAGCAAGCATTCGGAAGGAGGATAGGAAGTTGGGTATGGGTGTTTTTAAGAGGTACAATATGGGATGAAGTTGACAGATTTTTAAAGAGTTTGAAATTTTCACCGTTATGAGGGCTCTAATACTGAGAATATTCCTACTTCAGATCAGGCAAGAATTGAATCGGAAAGTCTGTACAAGAGAGGCAACTCTAGATAGAGATACGAACGAAGGAGCACATTTGAAAAATTGAGTGTCCGGCAAATGAGCAGAGCTTACAGTCATGTCTTCTTGGCATAAAGAGTACAAAAGTTCTAGAAGTGCACCGCTAAGAAGAATGGTTTTTTGATAAAGTAGGACTAAAGTTGGAGATAAAACAGACCACCCTGAGGAATACACATTAACAAGAACAGGAGGAAGAAGGTTGCTGTCCATCAACAAGAGCTGAAAACGGACGGAACTATCTTGAAAAAGAAAACACGCAACAGACGAAAGTAAAAGATAAAGGAAGGAAATCCAAAAGAAAGGATTTTAGAAAGCAACGAGAAATCTCAAGGCTCTCTCAAAAAGACCTCTCCATAGTCCGCCTAATGGCAACAAGGGACCATAGATCAGAACGAGATAGGAAAGAATGTCACCTGAGTTTGATAATCTAGAACGTTTTAGTTATTGTCGAAAGCCATACTGGTAGATCTATCCTACTGAAAAGAAGAAGGAAAATGGAGATTCTACTAATGAAATCAAGGGAATTGAAGAATTAAGGAAAGTTTTAAGGATTTTAAGATGAAATATCAAGTTAAAGCTATAGTGTGATGTGGTAGAGAGAAATCAAGATAGATTCTCCTTTTTTCGGGATTGGGCTTGAAATAAAAGCACGCTTCGCAGCAGCTGAATTAAAAGTATTAATATTTAAGGCATCAGAGAGAAAAAGTTTTGAACGAAGACAGGCGCCAATTCAGAAGTACACCTCCTCAAAACACGAGGAAGGAAATGCATCTGTTCCACCGGCTTTCCGGACGTTCATGAGATATCAGGATCCATGTACCCGATTAAATGAGTAATGCAAGTAGAAGAGATGGTTAGCCGTTTTCAAAATAAAGAGTGTTGTCTCATATACAGAAAGTACTGATAAGGAGGGGGGGGGGGATGAGGTGGAAGTCTCACTACTTTGAATATAACAATTTCTGCAGTTAATTTTCACCTAATATGCTAAAAACTTTAAACAGTAGGAGAATCAAGAAGGGCAGAGCGCACTTCCTTTTAGTGTAATAACGCTTGCCTGTCGAATAAATCTCTTCACCGATTCCGGGCTAGAATGGAAAATTAGCTGAGTGATAGGCAGAGCGAGAGTTTTTCCACGCCCGATAAGACAATGTCATGCTTCCTGGGATAGGCACTTACAACAAGAGCTATAGAACCATGGATTGTGAAGGATAAAATTTGATTTAGTGACAGATAGAAATAATCTGCTCATTCACCTCTGTGATCAACGACGGCCCCTACCCTGTTTCAGCAGACCAGAGGCGTTCTCCCCGGAAGCAAACCGAAGAATGCCAAAGGTTAAGTCTGCTATGAAACGACACCAATGAATCCCAATTAGTCCGATTAAGTTCCAGAAAGGTTTGCCTTAGGGCAGGGAACGTGGTGCTGAAACATGAAGTTGGTTGTGCTTCGAGCTGACAAGATTGTGGTCGGATTACCGATCGATAGGAGGGAAAATGATGTATTTGTAAACGAGAGGAAGTGGTGAAACAATAATCCAAAGAGTGTTCGAATTGGTTAGATGATGTCTAGGAACGTGTGGTAAGTTCTGTAATCAAGCTGTTCCAGATCGTTGAGTAAATTCCTGAATGTTTTTGGGCCTCCTTCCCAAGCCTGTATCTATGTTGAGTAAGAAAACTCAACAACTCAGGTGGGTGGTGTACGTTGAAGTCCCTTAAGTAGATAACATCAGCATTGTGATGAGAAGAAATTGAAAGTGGTAAAGATGTTTAAAAAATAACCGGAAAAATTAACAAAGAGCAGTAGCAGAAACAACAAGATAATGGTATGTAGATAGGAAAGGCAAATTTTAAGCAATAGAACATCGAAATTGGAGATTCAAGCTTTTAGAGACATGTTACATGATTACCGATACCAATGTAGGCACAGAATCCAAGATTCAGGTTCTGAAATTATAAAAATAGATTTAGTTCAGAAGTGTTTAAGTTATTATATATATATATATATACTATATATATATATATATAATAAGTATATATATAGTATATATATATATAATATATATATATAATATATATGTATTTATATATATATGTATATATATACTATATATATATATAATATATAATATATATAATAGATTATATACTATATATATATATATACTATAATATATAATATATATATATATATATATATATATATATTTATATATTAATATATTAATAGTATATATATATACATTATGTAATTATAAGACATAAATATAATTTATCTGGTGATATACATTTGGATACATAAATTGAAATTGGAGAAAAATCGAAGGCGGTTTTTTTTATCGTTCGTTAAAATGAATTCAAGTTCCTCTATGTAATATATTATTAATAGATTTATTGATTACTTCGT
>JABUQX010055047.1:35000-37500 GCA_015478945.1 Trachelipus rathkii
TTATTAATTATATTATTTTATTATTATTATTATTATTATTATTATTATTATTATCATCGTTATCATTATTATTATTATTTCTATGATCATTTCTATTATTGTTATTATTACCTTTTCTCTTAGTATTACCATTATTATTATTATTAGTATTAGTATTATTATATAAGAAATTCAATAATATATATTAACCAAGACAGAAAATCCTTGAAATTCTTCTTAAAATATTAAACACTATTCGTTATTAAACATTCCTTTTTTGTTCGAACGCCTTCGCAATTATTATTATTATTATTATTATTATTATTATTATTATTATTATTATTATTATTATTATTATTATTATTATTATTATTATTATTATTATTATTATTATTATTATTATTATTATTATTATTATTATTATTATTATTATTATTATTATTATTATTATTATTATTTTTTTTTTTTATTTATTTATTTACACAACACCATTTCCTGCATGGTTGCAATGTGAGGTTTGTGGTGATAATTATTTACAACCATCAACACCATTCACGAAAAGAGTAATATGGAAGAAGGGGGTTTTCAACTCCTTGTTATCAGAGGATGAAAATTTTGAACATGTTCTCCATATGACTTGACTGTTTCAAGTAAAGCAGCTTCACCTGCAACAAATTGTTATATTAAGTTTTTTCTTTTTAATTATTATTTTATATTTAATATTCCAAAACTACTGAAAGAAATAAAGTTGAAATTTTTGTAGCTCCTCCATCCCAGATTTTAAATGAAATTAATTTAAATGCATAAAATTTTTGCTTTGTGAAAATTCCAAAGCTTAAAAATATATTTTTCCTTTTAAGTAGTTAGTTAGTTACTTTAAATGATAGATATTCTCTCTCTCTCTCTCTCTCTCTCTCTCTCTCTCTCTCTCTCTCTCTCTCTCTCTCTCTCTCTCTCTCTCTCTCTCTCTCTCTCTCTCTCTCTCTCTCTCCTCTGAAAAAATGTTCAGAATACTTCTTGAGTGGACTCTTCAGATTTTGTTCTTTTTTCCAGTAAGTCATTTCAGACTTTCTTTCTTCTTTAAAAAATCTCTCTTCTGACCCTTCTCTTTCTCCCATCCAATCTGGTTTCCACTGCTTCCACACTCGTATATAATCTTGCTTGAATAATTATTATTATCATTATTATTATTATTATTATTATTATTATTATTATTATTATTATTATTATTATTATTATTATTATTATTATTATTATTATTATTATTATTATTATTATTATTATTATTATTATTATTATTATTATTAATTATTATTAACTTTATTATTATTATCATTATTATTATTATTATTATTATTATTATTATTATTATTATTATTTTTATTATTATATTATTACTATTATTATTATTATTATTATTATTATTATTATTATTATTATTATTTTATTTTATATTATCATTATTATGATTTAAGTCCTATTACAAGGATATTATATTATTATTATTATTATTATTATTATTATATGTTATTATTATTATTATAATTATTATTAACTTTATATATTATCATTATTATTATTATTAATTATAGATTATTATTATATTATTATTATTATTATTATTATTATTATTATTATTATTATTATTATTATTATTATTATTATTATTATTATTATTATTATTATTATTATTATTATTATTATTATTATTATTATTATTATTATTATTATTATTATTATTATTATTATTATTTATAATGCATAAATGCATAAAAACTCTTATTGGATAAAAATTCCTTAGCAAATTAGAAAGATTTGGTATCACTAGAGTTCACTGAAAATGGTTTCAGTCACAATTTTCTGACCGGACACAATACGTTTGTTTAGGAGGCATCATCCCCACATGCTTCATTTGCCCAAGGTGTCCCTCAGGGCTCTTTTTTAGGGTGGCTATTTTTTTAATATATATACAAATGACTTTCAAGATTGTCATAATTCAATGCACTCTCAATATGTTGATGACTCTGTAATATTAATATCAGGACGAGAAATAGACATACTTTACTGCAAAGCTAACAGTGAATTAAAAACATAATTACATGGGTAAAAAACAAAACGACTCTTCCCTAAAACTACAAAGATCAAATTGCCCAATAATTACAAATCAAAAGAACAATCTACTACTAAATGTAAGAGCAAAAGATGTAATCATAAATCGATTATTCTCTGCCAAATTATTAAGTGTTATCTTCGATGACAAGCTCTCTTTCAAAGAACACATAACTAGTCTTATTAGCAAACTATCCCATGCAAACTATGCGTTCCTATGCGATATGCGATAAGAAACTTTGTTTTAAAATATATTTAAAAAATGCTTTACAATAGTCTTGTTCATCCTCACCTACTCTACTGTCTGTCAACATAGGGCTGTGGAAGTAAATATTTTCTGCAACCTCTAATTATTATGAAAGAAAGATAGCTCGTGCAATATCAGGATCTCGAAATTACTGTGAACACACAA
>JABUQX010055047.1:55000-57500 GCA_015478945.1 Trachelipus rathkii
GATACTATCTGAAAATTTAAATATGAAAAGTTTATTTTAATAAATTTACCTAGCGTCAGATCTCAGATTTAAATTTTAATTTTTAACACGTGAATAACGAAAGAACAAATTGAAGAAACATAGTTACTTTGAGATATCATTCATGAAGCACAATTGCTTTTAGATATCATTGATGAAGCAAAATTAAAGATTCAAGCTTCAATTAGGCGAACATTGCATAGTTATTGGGATATTCATTAATTGACTTTGCTATTAGTGTCCAAACCTTTGCACGTAAGATAATTTTAAAAACATTATTAGAAGTAGAAACAGACGAAGTGGCGAGTCGCGTTGCGCCGAGTGGCGTTTTCATTTTTGTTCACATGGACGTCGCTTTGCGTCGTTGCGTCGTTGCGTCGTTGTGTCCCTTTGCGGTGTTTAGAGTCATTCTGCATTCAGTTCTTTCTGCAAAAAATGTCCTAACTTATATCATAACAAAATGACAAAAATGTCACAAAAAAGTTTTAGCGATAAAAAGACATTACTAATAAGAAAGTAACTTCACTAATTTATTTTTTTCTAATAAGAAATTAATAGGAAAAATTTCATTAGAACATTTTTCTTGCTTTTTCTTAAGGACATTTCTGCAGTGTATTATTTCAGTTCATAATTATAGAGTCTTGGACTCTGAAGGTTTCTGACGTTAAAGAAATTTATCTTCAAATCATTTTCATGAACTTTATCATATTTGAACGATAATAAGACTCAAATACCAAAACTCCCTTGCCCTCTCCCACTCACACACACACAAACACACACACACACACACACACACACACACACACACACACACACACACACACACACATATATATATATATATATATATATATATTATAGACAAATTAAATAATATATATATATATATTATATATATAAATATATATATATATAATTATATAGTATAAAAATAATAATAAATTATAAATTATATATATATATATAATATATATGATAATAATATATATATATATATATATATAATATATATATATTATATATATATATATTATATATATAATTTATATATAATAATATATATATATATATACAGTATATATATATATATATATATATAATTATATTATATATATATATACTATATATATATATATATATATATATATATATATATATATATATACATATATATATATATTATGGGTTAACTAGGGGGTATCAAAAATAAAACAGCTCTAGATAATTTTCACATTTTATTTACATAAGTTCAAGAACTAAAAGCACAGTTATTAAACTGGAACTGATCAATAAAATATGAGATTGGTTATGCAAAGTGATAATGGATATCTTTTTACAGCACTGTTTTTGTGATAAGTAATTAAAATTTTATTCTACCAATTTTGTTATAATTTAACAACACGAGCTTAATATCGACTTCTATCACAGTTACCCTTTTTATCTTACCTTTCAAGGTTAGTGCAAGTCTACCGAAAAGCTAGTGCAAGGCTAGTGCAAGTCTACTGTCAGTCATTGTTTGATTGATACTCCCAACGGGGTTATTCATAACTCTCTCTCTCACCTAATATTCACTTCTATCACAGATACCGCTTTTATCTTACCTTTCAAGGTTAGTGCAAGTCTAGTGAAAGTCTAGTGCAAGACTAACGCAAGTCTAGTGTCAGTCATTGTCTGATTGATATTCCCAACGGGGTTATTCATAACTAGGGACTCGTTTCTATTATTTTACCAATGAGGATCCTTCTTATCAGCTTCATAGCCTAATATGGGCATCACAGTGAAATCGAGGCATCTTATAAGTACAAATGCCGTCCCCATGGTTAGATTTCGAACATCTTGCATACCTTTCCTAATTGGTGATCTATCAATATAGCATAAAATACGTCAATTAATAATATAATAGCATTAATAAATAAATAAAAATAAACATAAATTATGTAAAATACGTATTTAATGAAATATTCATATATTAATTATAAAATATAATTGCCAAGGACAATTATATATATATATATATATATATATATATATATATATATATATAATGTCGTGTAGTATGTATTTTGTACTATTATATAATATATATATATATATAATATATATCTATATTATATATATATATATATTATAATATACCGATATATTATATATATATATATATATATATATATTATATATAATATATATATATATAAATCAATAATATTATATATAAAACAAATATATATATATATATATATAATATATATATATATATATATATATTCGTGCGTATGAATCTTGTGACATGCATAAGGTTTGTGAAAACTTACAGAAAACCTATTTCACGACCCCTCCCTCCTTCTTCACTGATAATGACTTCGATAAGCGAACTCAAAAATTCTTGCTATATTTAAATATCATTTTAGTATAATTACAGACTTTTATGGTTTAACGTTAATAGCCAGTATTATTATTATTATTACTATTATTATTATTATTA
>JABUQX010055047.1:67500-95627 GCA_015478945.1 Trachelipus rathkii
ACTATTCTCAACTCTCATTTCTTGGATCATCTAGTTTCTAGAGACTCATGTTGATTTTATTAGCCTTATATTAGTTCACATTAAGTTTTGAAATTGAGGTCTACTGCGTGGTGTGAGTTTTGGTAACAGTTTAGCGCAATTAAAACAAAAAAGGTAGTGGTGTCGTATTGTGTCAGTGTGCGGTGCGGTGCGGTTTGCGATGCGGTAGGCTGTTGAGGAATCGGTGTTCGGTGCGAGTTTAGTGCGGTTGCGATGCGTGCGGTGCGAATAAAGATTTTTTTTTTAGACGGTATCGTTGTTAGGTGCGCTTACTTATGGTTTGAGGTTAGTTTAGAGTGTTGCGTTATAATAACAGGATGTATGATCCTAATTTCTGGAATCATACAGAGAAATTGATAAAATCTCTTATTTCATATGTCATGCCGTCATTTTTAATACCACGGACCGTGTTATTCGATCAGGTTCTGGATAAAAAATTCCACTAGCATCACTTTCTCGGAAGAATACACAGAACTACGTACGTAAGGTTTCTTTGCATTATTAATAAAATAAATCAGAATCATATAGTCTATTGCGTTAAAAAATTTCCAGGACCTTTTATATATTTATAATATTATATTTATATATAATATGATTTGATGATTCTAACGATGTTTTATTCAGATTGATAAATTGTTTTGGTTTTTGTCTGTTACGTTGTGTGGAGGGAACACTTTGATTAATTAAAAAATCTGAAATATTTTGAATTAAAATCATTAAAATTGAATTCTTATTATATATGGATAGTTATTGTTGATTAATTATTTTTATAACTATTATATGAAGTATTTCTATAATGGAGCAATAAATTGATTTATATCACTTTTTATTGAACGCACACTTTTTCTTTTTAACTTTTAGAAACTTGCATCAATTTGAAACAAAATCTTTTGATTAATATATTATTAAAATAAAGGAAGAGGTTTTTATATGGTTTTCAGTGGAAGTAGTGAAAATTACAGTATAACTTGTTCTCTATATCTCATCCCCTTCCCAAAGTATACTATATAAAATTTCCAAACCACATGGTATTTGAATAACGGAAATAACAGCAGTAAAATCATTATACAGATAAAAATAATTAATTATCCTCTTTAAATATAAAAAGTTAAACTTTATATTTCACGATGTGTATTAAATAAATGTTTATTTAAATTCCGATGGAACATTGTATCCATCCGCCTTAACATATAGTTAACATTTAATCATAAATAATATCATATTGACACATCTTTATGTGTAATTAATCATATGCTGATAATGCACACTAATAATGCTATATCAGTACATATTAGATTTTGCATAATCTCTAATTAATGACAAGGTACACAATCATAAGCAATACAACATGTAACTATCCGACATATAATGTACATCTCACAAACCTAAACACATCTTAAACATGAACTAACAACAAAATTTAACAAAGTTCCATAACTTACCGCTCAGAATATAACATCTGAACGCAGAACGTAAAACTTCTTAAAATCACTACTTTTCTAACCATATTTGTTACATGCTATTTGTTCAGCTAGCTATGTTCCTTTTCAAAGTTTAAGGAGTAATATAAAGCAAATTCTTATACATAAATATTATTTGGGGAGTTTTAAGACTTTTAATTAGTAAGGTTATTCTGATTTATTGGAGAAACACCATTTTTCTGCTTTTCTGCTGGAGTCTTTTTCTGTTTATCATTATCTAGGAGGTGCCAATGAATACATATCTCTAATAACTATATATACATCACAGTTCTACACATTCACATAGAATTAGAGGCACAAGCAGTCACACACACTTATATCACACTTGACGATATCATATATTACTCGTTGGGTAAACATGTTATGCATTATAAACCTTATCCACCACACATGAGCCACTATATATTACTATCCAGCTCTTATGTAGGAGTTAGGAATGCAGTCACAAGCTTATTACACAATCATGTTTTGTCCACTACTTACATCTATAGCGAGGAGATAGTTACTAACGCCCTGTGTTTCTCATACCATGTAACTATCTAGCGGATACTGTAGACATCAATCTCATTCACGTTATATTCAGACTTATAGATTATCTTGTAACATCATATTATGATGTTTTGAGCTACTTTGAGCTCAAAATGTTAGACATTTTATACAACATTAATAGGGGTATGACGTGCATTAAAGCACCTAATACCCTAAATGTTAGAAAGCTGTACAGCAATCAGGAACTGTGCAGAATTCTCACACTTTGGTAACATACGATTCACTAGAGTTGTACACAAAAATATTCGTTATTGTTTCACGGAGTCAATTAAAGATACATAGACATATTAAGTTATGAAGGGCTCTCACTCTGGTAAATAAAATATACAATATCTCATTAAACATAAAAGACAGATAATATTTAGTTAGTCGCTACTAGTTTACATATCGACACTCTATACATGCCTTACTTTGATTACTAAGAGCGATCTCTAAAATTTATACCAATAGCAGCGTATGCGGATATTCACATACATATCTGCTAACAGTATTACAGCTAGAGAGCATTAGTCTGGTATCAGATATTAAAGTCGAACTTGGACCTATGAGGATACACCGTAAGACTTTTTGCAAACTGAGTGATACTTCTTTAGCGAGTGAGTCATATATTATTATCATTGTTTAGTGTTGGTATTTGTATTCTGTCGATTCAAAATTATTATGAACTTCATGATGTGAGATCATGAGGCTTATCATTACAATTTTATTTAACAGTTCTGTCAGACTGTATCATTTAACTATTGCCGATCACGCAGTATACCATCCTTTAAAATAAAGTTATATACACATACTGATCTCTATATATCAATCTGACCCATATAAATAAATAATCGCTAACTCGCGCCACAGAGGATTCTCACACATCAGTGAAAAAGCTACGAGCGAGTCACGTCGATGGAAAGCTCGGAATTTGACCTTAAATAAGTAATGCAGGATGCGGATGGCGGATGGGAATGTTATAATCATACCATACGACAACCTAGACACACCTTATGCATGGAATAATCGCTAACATTAACAAAGTTCAACTTTAACAACAGTAAAGTAACTAACCGTTGCATACAAAAACGTAACGCTTTCACTTGCCTCATATATATATAGATATAAGCTAATAATCGTTTATTCAAAAACATATTCTCCTAAACGTTAAATATACATTATATTATTATTTATTACGCTAATTTAACATTAAATTCATGCATCATCAGTATCTAATTATTTAATATAATTATACTTAGATCAACCGAATATTATGCCATACAGTGGATAACAGTATCTCAAAGTGTTTTCAATTCATGACCAAAGAAATATCAAGAATTATAAATCGAAATGTTCTTGGAGGTCATTAGGTAATACATGAGATTATCCGGATCATCCACGAAAAACCCTAACGAGCGAGAGATTAGAAAACATGAATCGAGTTACTGTATCGGTATATCTGCATCGAGAGCCTTATTACACAAGAGTTATTTCTATCTTATATAGCGAGCATGTAAAGGAGTGGAACTCAACAACGAGTTAACATGTAACTGAACGACAGGTATACGAAGCACTATGATTATGAGATTATAAATTTAATATTTATTATTTAACAAATCAAAGATATATCGCAATAATGTTATGTGTTTTGTTTTAATTATATATTTTTATTTCATTTCTATTTATATAACTTTATGTTCTTTTTAATTCGAAAACTTGGTTTTTTAATTTATTTAATATTTTATAATTTAAAGAAAACTAATTTATTTATGGAAATAACTTATATTATTCTATTTTATTATTTAATTTATTTTTCAAACTTATATGAATATTAATAGGCGCTTTATTGTAAAGTAGTTTACGTTAGTTTTTTTTTAAATCAAATATTTAATTTTAAACTTTTATGTATCTTTAAAATAACAACTTTCACTTTTAATTTTTAATCAGAGGGTTACTTATTAATTTTATTTTGGTTTTATTAAAAAACTTTTAGACTTTTTTATAAGTTTTATTTTTTCAAACTTTTATTTCAAATTTCACGTAAATTTTATAATGGTGTTCAATGCATTATTCTAAAGTTAAAATAAGATTGTTGGCTTATTATACTAATATCATATCATATTCTTATATCTAATAATTTCCTTCTAAATCAGAAATTCAGTAAATCAAGCCACCCCTCCCTTTATTTTACCCACCCTATCTATCGTCCACATACTACTATATCTGATTCATATTCACGAGGTATTTGATCTTATATTTGAGATATTTATTCTAATATTTGATTAACTGTAATGAGTCCAGTCTAATATTCGCCAGTTAATCCACTGTGAGGGATAACGAGTATTAGTCAATAAATGCTTGATCATATTATAATATAACTCAATCCCTCTCAGAATTAATAATCGATTTGCTAGTACTATTTATAACAAATAGATATTATGATACTAGGCACATATCTAACAGTGGTAACACGTTGCGGGATCAATACACTATAAAAACGGATTTGGTAAAGAATATTTATATTGAATATAATATTAATCATATATACAACCATACAAAAATTGGAAGTCTTATGACATGAGAACCTCGGACACAATATTTGTAACTTTAAATTATAATAGGGAGAAAATGCGGGGCTGGATCAGCATGTTTCCTTAATTAGTTTTGTTGGTTTGTTTTAATAGATATATACTATTATAGTATTAAATAATAACGATAAACAGTACTGAGACCTTAAAAACAAAGTACCTAATATACTATAACAATAGTGAAAGTAATAATCTAGACGTTGCATTTAACATACAGTACCTACATATTATAACACTTAACACTTTTTTATTACAAACATATACTTTACATACCTAATTGTATTACTATAGAAATTATATATATATTACAATTTAGAGTAATTACTATAAGTAACTAAATTATACAAAATAAATTTATTCATATTTATACATTTGATCTAATTTATATCATACAGATTACAGTGAATATTAAGCACGAGCTATAAGGACTGATAATAATAGGTTTCCACATCAATAAATATAGTATGCTAAACTATGCGAGTGCACAGGAAGGCCCAATTACTAGACCAATATCTCACGTATACATCCTACCGACAACCAAACTGGATTATCTCAACACTTCACGCTCATCTTCACCACAACGTTCTTACCAGACATGATCACTAATATTCTCTTGTCTCTCACCATTACCATAGTAAGTATCCAACTCTCGATTTCTTCACCAATCAACACCACTTCACCTGACAGTCGGCAATAGTGGAACATACACATATAGGTCATAAACCAATATAATACTTGATTATCCAATCTTAACTTGCGAAGCTTTGTTCCCACGTCATCTATACTACCTAACATAGCAATGTTAATCTTTCAACTGTCTTCTTATACCCATTTAACAATGGTAATTATTTATAACAAACCAATCTACTCAATAAATGGCATTTACGCCAATGTTACTTTTTGTCAATAAATAAATAGTACATTCACAAACACAAGAATATACAACAGACTACAACCGCACAAACTGTCATTAGGTCACGCTAAGTAACTCTCTCTACCATTGAACTTTACGCATATAACAAATTACTGCGATCAACAGATATCTGAACTATGAGAAATACTTATCGATACACAACATAGACAATCGCTAATCATCACACTCTTAGAACAGTGAATAAACTGTTTAACTGTAACATAAAGTTTCACAGTTAACAACATAAGTAACTAAATATTACAAAAACGTAACCTATCAACACTTTCGTCAAGCATACCTTCTTAACAATAACAATGTTTAAATTTTACCATTACCATTGGTAATATTTAAACAAAAAAGATTTTATCATAACATTGACCTAATTATCATACAGATCATTGAATATACGCTAACGTAATTAAAGATTTCACATCATTAAGCTAACATAGCATTGCCCAAAACTAAGAAAAATAATGTAGCTATAAGACAAACTAACACAACTTACGCCATGAATAAACTGTTAACATCATTAACAAAGTTTAAATACTTAACAGCAGTAAAGTAACTAACATTGCGTGCAAACGTACTCTATCACACTTTTTTTTTCAAAGCATATCTCTAACATATTAACGTGAATTTTACTTAACTAGTTCTAATATTGTAACAAAAAAAATTTATCACATCCTGTCTAATTATCATACAGACCATAGAATATATGCTAACGTTAACAAAGTTTTTTTACATTAACATAGTATGTTTAACAAAAAATTATCATAACCTTAGCTAACTATCAAAATCCCCAACAAATAAATGCAAACATACAAAGTTTTATAAACATAACAACAAAATAACAAAAGTTTTATCCATAACATAAACGTAAAAAATAAGTTCTTAGAATAAAATATATAGCAAAGTGTTGCCAGTATAAACCGAATCTCAAGGAGTAAAATCCGTATCCAGTAAATTCAAACACTCCGTCCTCCGCCCCACCTCCCTCCCTACCACCCGTTCATGACCTTTTTGATCTATTGATCTAAGAATTCAAGTCACTTCATCCGAAGTATCATTTCGGTAAACATAGTACAAAAATAGTTCTTTATATAACTAACCAACGAATATAATGCTAACGGTAACATTGGTTTTAAACATTTATTGAAAGCTAACATAGCATCACCAGAACTTAAGAATATAATGTTACAATGACAAAACCTTACACATCTTACACGGCCGAATAAACTACTAACATTAACAAAGTTCCATATTTAACAACAGTAAAGCTCTCGTGCGCAGTCATATTAAATACGTAACGCTTTCACACTTTTCTCATGCATTATGTCTACATGCAATGTTACTCCTCAAACATTAGAAGACTATTGATTTACATTCTCCTCATTGATGAGGAAACATGCGGATAAACATATTCCTCAAATGAGTTTCTTTATATACCTAACCCATGCCGCACAGATAACCCCGGAATTATAGTGCTAACTATAGATAATGTTGTCATATTAATTTAAAGCTGAACAATGAGCATACAATATGGGGCTAAGAACTATAATGTGTACACACGACAAACCTAAACACATTACGTTCGAAATAACCGTTAACATAACAAGTATTAGACTTAATACAACAAGTAAAAGTAAGCAAGCATGCCATACAAAAGCGTAACCTATTCATACTTTTTTTTCCTAGAGCAGTTACAATAAAACTTGGAGAAAGGATGTTTACATTGGATTGACAAGTATACTTGACAAAAATTTATCATAATAAATTCATTTGTCTAATTATTATTATCAATTACAAATATTACTTAAAACCTAAATAATTAAGTAAATCAATTAAGACTAAAGTTTTTTAATTCCAAAGAATGAACATAACATTAAATAATGTTTCTTTTATCGAATTATTAAAATATCATTAAGAAAATTATAATAGTTTTTTAAAAGAAAATATTATTTTATAAATACAGTAAATCAGGTAAAATCAACTAACCTCAACTCAATATACCTATCCTACCAATCTATACTTCCGTACCATTAGCCTTTTGATCTATTAATCTGCACTTCTCGTATGATATCATCCTAGTGAATCTCATTCAACGTTCTACATTCGATCTGTATCATGTCTACGCTATTCGGAGATCTGTTACGCGAGTAGGAGTCCAATAATCTAGAGGCAATCAACTTTACTATACATGTACTCTGTTATACGTTTCCGCCCTTAGGAACTACTGCGATCAGAGGAGACCGTACTCAGTGTGGCGTCGCTAACCTGTAACCTAATCGCTCAATTAACTCCTCAATAGCTAACATGCTATCATTACCACTGTGAACACCGAGAGAGAGTGGATATATAGCTCACACGACGTCCCTATGACTCTCAACCCTCCACCTTCACCTATTTGGTTTCTCCTCGTCTCTCGATAACAGGCTTCTCACTTAAGTCAAAGATTTTCTTTCCTCGCTATAATACAGAGTGTCTCATAAATCAATCACTGGGTCCAGTTACATGAAGCAGAATACTGCTTTGACAGGCGACTTCTTCTTTCTTTCTCTTCTAATATCTATCTCGCATATCAGTTGTAGATATCATGAGCTCATTTCCTCCGAGGTTTATCTGTCTATTCTACACTAAACCATATATATATAATTCCTACTTACCATTCCTTATATCATACTGATACCCTCTCTATTTATTCAATATGCACGACATACATACTAGAACTATCTAATTGTGTAAGGTACACACAAAGTTCATATTTTTTGCACATCGAGATATAAGCTAAAAAGTAACATAATTCCGATGACACCTCACACACACTTATGATATAGTACATTCCACTATGCACACAAACCTTCATATCTATAATTCTCCGAGCGTATCGAATATATTCTCTAATCACTTTCATTATAAATTCTACGCACATCTGAGCCTACTGCCCACGAGTATCACTATGATATAATAGCTATATCTAACCACGATTGCTACAATCATCAGCCAAGATGTTACTTGGTATCAGAACTCTTCAGCTGTTTCCCGAGAACTCATGATCTCAGGCAACACAGACTACATATGATGCAGAGATATATTCAATATTCAATTCTAAAAAACACCCACTTCACACACACACAAGCTCTGCCCCACAATTCCTCACCTCAAAGAATACTCATGCATCATAGTGGAAACTATCAGCAATTCTATAGACAAATCATCTCCCTTATCATTTCGACGGTTCATACTCAGTGTCGCACTTCTTATACATCAAGCATATGTAGAGCACAATCAAACTAATCCACTTTGGATTCTTTGAATTCTATAGCATATAAACAAAAAAATGTTTCATCTGTGAGGGAAACATCTATCACAAATTTTCCTCTGAGAGCAAAACGGTTAACGCATTTACAGGCGAGCCTCTCAAAGAGAGCTGGGAGGGTTCTGTTTAGCTGCGAGACTGTTTTTTCGCCTCTTGCACCAGTATAACCCTCCAGTCATAAACTTTCCCTTAACTGACTGAGACGGCGTCTTCTAACTCATCATCCCGCAACCTATGTACGTCGAGTAACAGTAACTGCTCAGTAATAATCTTACGGGAAACTGTATGCATTTCTCTCTATAAATACTATAACGCAGTTTTGAGAGTTCTCGCCATATGTTCCATAGAATCAAATCACTGTTACATATCTATTAAAGAGAGAGGACTATGTAGACGATCAAAGTATACAAACAAGCCTAACATAATGCTAACCAAACTAAGGGCATCACAGAAAGGATAGACATTGAACTCAATCAATAACTTACGTCCTGATATTCTTATCTATCTATCGTTATCTCATGTATATAGAACCACATGTAACCTATTTGACGCCTATGATAATAAATTCTCTAATTGTAGTCCCTGATCATACCAGCAAAACTAAACCCTGAGACACACGATTTCGATAGCTCATAACATCGGGGACAAATAAGCTAAGCAATTATCTAAGAAAAAAGTCCTAACAAAGTGTCCAACTTTATTCTAATAGATTACTATAGAGCTGAGTAAATCCTTCGAACTATGAATTGATACTCATTCATCAAAGTGTCATGTATATTAAATATAACATCATTTTTGGAAGCTACATGAATAGTAGTCGCAAAAGAACGTTGAGACATGCGTGAAGATGAGGAACTGTTTAGCACGACTCTAACGAAAGTACTGATCAGCAACTTCTCAAAGCTTTTACCTATGAGTGAACAAACTGCAATCAGGTTTTGGGCAACATCGCATCATACAAGGGCGATTTGCAACACCCAACTTTTGATAAGTGAACTACTATGTGATGCACTCCCATCCAACGGAAGCTCCCTGAAAAGGGTGCTGAACACATAGCCGACGTAGTAAGTTGGATCGATGCGACCACCACCTATGGAGGGGTTATTGCCCGCGATTGACATCCTTTCTGCTGAGAGATGGGTCTAGTGATGCCCACTCGGAGGGAGGAAACAAGGGCCGGCAAGCAGACCGGAGTGGTGAGTGCGGGCTGCGGAGCGCTTCCCTGTGCTCGCTGATTGTGCTGCTGGTGACGAGCCGGCAGTGCGGGATTTGATACTCTGTCCTAGTGACGGGTATAATCTAGTTATATTTATTGTCACTCTCACCATTCATTCTGTATGTTATTATATCACTTACTCATAATTTTGAATACTCTCTCATCTCATACTATTATGTAAAAGCTACCTACGCTGATCTGTATAGCTTACTATTATATATATATTATATGCGTATCATACTTGACTGTTACTGTATAATAATGACATATGTTTATGTCTGATATTTAAATACACGTAATATATACTATATGATATATATATTCCCTATATTCTAGATTTAATTTAATTTTGTTTTATTTAATAATCTTATTTAATTTTATAATTTATTTTGTATTTATTAGTGAGTTGAGACTTTGGTACTTTAGTATTGATATTTGAATTCGATGTTTGATATTTAGAAGTAAAATAGAGTTATAGTACATACGAGAAAAATAACAAAACGAACCCGTAGAGAGAGGGAGAGCCGATTATATACAGTAAAAGCACTCATTAAGCGTTATTACTCTGAAACACTCACGTTGTTCTTATCAGCTAACGATTGATAAAGAACTACATCAACGCTCTCAGAGACCTAATTGGTAGCCCGACGAACCTGTTACCCTAAATACTACTGATATACTATATAGACATTAGTACATATTAGTATACTTACTGTATCCTGTATTTATTTTATTTTATTAATTACCTGCCATTAATTATCCTTACATGAGGACTAAATTTCACGTCGGAATAATGTAAATCTCATTTAGAGCAATAACAAAAATTGACGATAGCAATGATAAGAAAAACTCTAGAATTCTTTTATATAAGCGCATATTGCTATTTATCCCATATTATTATAAGAAGTGCCTATATAAACTAATAAGTTATTTATAATTGAGATATGGAGATAATATAAAGTGTGAATATAAATATAAGTTCTACAAACTAAAAATTAATAATAAACGGAATACTGCGAGATTGTGTGAAGATAGATGGAAAAAACATGTAAATTAAAGAATAGGCACGTACTAGGATACATAGGAAACAATGATACGTCGTACTAGAAAGAGGAGCTGGTTTCCTTATTCACATAGTCTTTGGAAAAGAAAGTTTTGAAAATAAGGAGAATTTCTAGTCTCATTGTTAAAAGAGTATTTTAACTCTGTGGTAGATATACAATTCAAATAATTTATTTACTTAACAACTTCAAGTCACTATAGGAAGAATTATAAAACTTCTATGAGATATTTACCAACACAAACTCACACAGGAATCTTTATCTCTACAAAATAATTATTGGCGACTTTAACGCCCCAGCGGGAAATCGGTATTGAAACACTAACTTCTCTATATTTTCCTTTTAGAGTTTAATGCCACGTCTCACATCCACACAGATACGCAGATAATTAATACACTCAATACACTTTAATACATATTATCAAATTTGTTGAATATTTTCATTTTCCCTGATAATTCTTAAAGCTACTTATACTCTTGTCAACATTCAGGGATGAATCTCTATGGTTTTGATCCTTATCATTCCTTCCGAAAGCCCTCAGTGTCCCATTGTCTCTAGGTTATCTAAAGAGCTAATAGTTTCGGTCTTGCTTTCTTCTTCTTCTCTTCTTCTTCTTCTCTTCTTCTTTCCTTTCTTCTTCTTCTTCTTCTTCCTTCTTCCTTTCTTCTTGCTTTTCTTGCTTCTTCTTCTTCTTCTTCTTCTTCTTTTCTTTTGTTTCTTTTGTCTTCTTCTTGGCTTCTTCTTCTTTACTTCTTCCACTTTTCTTCTTCTTCCTTCTTTCTTCTTTCTTGCTTCTTCTTTTCTTCTTCTTCTGTCTTCTTTTCTTGCTTCTTTCTTCTTGCTTCCCTTCTTCTGTCTTCTGTCTTTCTTCTTCTTCTTCTTCGTTTCTTTCTTCTTCTTCTTTCTTCTTCTTTTCTTTCTTTCTTCTTCTTCTTGCTTTCTTCTTTCTTCTTCTTTTCTTCTTTCTTCTTCTTTTCTTTCTTCTTTCTTCTTCTTCTACTTCTTCTTTCCTTGTTTCTTGCTCTTCTTTCTTCTTCTTCATTTTTTATTCTTTCATCGAAGACCTTGTGCTTATTAACGTCTGTTATAAATTAGACTTCTTCTTTTACTTCTTCTTCTTGCTTTGCTTTCTTTCTTCTTTCTTCTTTCTTTCTTCTTCTTCTTCTTCTTTCTTCTTCTTTCTTCTTCTTCTTCTTCTTACTTTTTCTTTCTTCTTCTTATTCTTCTTCTTCTTCTTCTTCCTTTCGTTCTTCTTCTTTCTCTCTTCTTTCTTTCTTTCTTTCTTCTTACTTCTTTCTTCTTCTCTTCTTTCTTCTTCTTCTTTTCTGTGACTTTTTATTATACCTTTATACATCTTTCGTCTTCGTTCTTTGATTCTCTCCTCTTCTTCAATTGTGCTTCAATTCACAGTCTTCTCTTTCTTCTATCTTCTTCTTCTTCCTTCAAATGGTGGGAGTTATTCCATTATCTCCTTTTTTTTGGGGTAAAATAATGTAACAATCATTCTAGTTCTTCTTCTTTCAGTCCTTTCTTACATTTAGCTAAAAATGTCAAGTCTACAATTGTTTTTTTTCTCTCTTTACATTCATTAGGCATAAAAGAAAATTTATAAGACAATGATGATCATAAAATATTATCAATGTTTTAAAAGTATGAAATTAGTTGTACTACTTTTTGATTTCACCTTTAATTATTATTTATAATTTCATATAAGAATGTGACATTTGAAATCTTAATTTTTTCAGATTTTTTTAATTTTAATAATTATTGAATTTTGTTACTTCCTTTTTTAATTTTAACAATGCCTCAACCCCGGCTTCCTTGACTCTTTGTTGTATAATATTAGCAGATTGGTATTTTTCCCGAATTTTCCCCTCCCGTGAAAATAACATTTTGGCTAATAAAATTTTGCTGTTTTGCTACTTCTGTACGCTTTGGAAAAAAAAATATGAGAAATTCAAAACAAATCATTGGTCCTTAAAGAATCGTGATTATGTAATTTATGAGAAAACATAAATGTGACGACTAAGGTTCCCCTAGGAACAAAAATGTCCTTAATCATTAAAGACACAAAGAAGAAACTTGATGAGCAAAATGTTAGACAATGGTTCCAGGGGACCTTGATGTGGGGCCCTGAAAAGAGCCTTAAGTTCTTTTTTAAAAATAATAAATTCAGATCTAAGGACATCATCACACAGAGAAAAAACAAAGTGAACATTCGAAGGACAATGACAAAGACAAATTTACGAAGGTCTTCTAAGATTGAGTTTCCTTAATTACGTGTGGCGCTGCGTCAAATTAAGACCTAAATTTTGTGATACTAAAACCCGCTTCGATCCGCGCCTTTCCCTCCTTTAGAAGTTGAAAAATGTGAAACTGAACACTGAGTTTTTTGGGATTTGAAAACTTTCAAAATGGTAACGAGTAAACATGAATAACTGGATTCTACAAGAATAATCTAACAAAAGAGAAAATATATAAAGCGTTTCGGAGGAAGATCCATAATTTGTGAAAACGAAATTTAAGGATTTACCAGGTATAAGTAATATAGTCTATAAGTATAGTGTCTATGGATTGGGATTTCGAATGATGTTATAAACAAAAGGAAAAACTGTGGTCAACTGAACTTTTATCCTCAAATATGAGAAGACTAATATTAAAAAAACTGAAGAAAAAACAGGTAACGTCTTGTGTCTGGGAATTTTGCCTCGTAATTTAATGGGCTTAAGATTTTTCCCAGCAAGGCTATATTTTTCAATACCAGACTGGAAAGAAACTAGTCAAATAAAAAAAATCATTTGAGAATTTTTGGGATTGCATTATAAAACAAAAATAATGACTTGCGGCATTATTTTTATAACATTCAATGAGTCTTGCTATTTGGCATCTTTATGGTTTCCTAGCAATCCCTGAACCACAATACGGAATACACATTAAGCATCTCTTTCAACTCTGCTAATATTTTTTCCAGCTTCATGTTGCTAATTTGCAGTCTAGTAAATATGCCGTCTTTGACTTTAGCATCTATGATTTTATTAAACATAAACCGTATTTCTTAAAAAGTTTCTCCTCCGAAATCAAAAGCTCTTACAAAACTTTTTTAGTCTGTCTAATTACATTTAATGAACATGGCTGAAGTTCTTCCCGTATAGGCCGCTGAAGTTTGTTGTAATGATCAGTTTTGCCCTACTATCCCATAAACAAGAATATTTGGTGAATTATTCTTGCAAACCTAACAAAAATCCTAGAAATTTGAAATCTCTTCACACATCCCATAGAAATTTAACAAAGTTAATCTTAAGCAACTTTTTAACATTTCATAATTCTCTTTCGCGTGTTCTGAGTGTGCAATAAGTATGGAATATTGAATTCCATTATGTAGTAACAAAGCTTTTAAGTTTCGTGTCGAGCTGTCTATGAACAAACGCCATTCAGCAGGGTTATGTTTCATCCCAATAGCTATAAATAAACCTCATTTTTACAATAAGTAGGCTCATATCAAAGTAAATTGCAAATTCTGTATGTCTGTTCCTGTAAACAGTACCCCTGCAATCTTTTTCCAGCAAATTCTATTCCTTCAGTCTTGATGTAAGAAATTCTGCTTCCCACTTAGTAAGTCCTAAATCTCTGGTTAGATCATCAAGTTCTCTTTGAATGGGAAAGTGAGTACATGAGCTTCCATTAGCCTCGAATTCTTCACATATCTGATCAGACGAATTGTTTTCCGAGGAACAATGTTTCAATGACCATGTCATCTTCATGGAAATGGAAGCGGAAGCCAATACTTTTTTTTGCATTTCTGTTTAGTTTGTTAAAGAAAGATACAATTGTTTTTATTAAAGAACAGTTACCTAAAACTTTTACTTGCATACGAAAAAGGGTTGAGGTATTGGTAGGCTTTCATAATGAGGGTATATCTGGGTATGAAAGAACTTGCCTTCCTGTAACTTATTTGTACTTTGTAACGTCTATCATACAGAAATAGTAAACCCTACTGTGATTCTTTTACGCGCTCTATATGGGAATAACAAAGCCATCCTTCGAGAGTAGATTTACAACTTCCACATAAAATAGGCGAGCAAAGGCTCGTCTTGATCACCTATAAGCTTTACATAGTAAATCATATAGACTATTCAATATTTAGATCCCTTTATTATTTTGGTGGAAATATGCCTGGGACCAACATAGTATCCGCAAACATGGCAAAATCGTCTGGTGAAATTTTAAATTGTCGATGTCATTTTTTACAATTGAATACTAAAGCAAAGAAGAAATTGAAAAAATAAAACTATGATTTTAGTTACGTTAGATTGACTTCTGTCATTGTACATTAAATTTGTTAATATATTATAAATAGTAGTAGTACTATATATATATATATATATATATATATATTATTATATGATGATATATATATATATAGTATATATAATTATATATAGACTTTTATTATATATATATATTATATAATATTAATTATGCAGTCTGATTAAATAAAATAAAAATGAATTTTAAAAGAATACTATTATTAACAACATTTAACACTCAAAGCCAATCCTATCAAATGATGATAGTATAGACAAAGATTGCGCCGAATATTTGAGAAAAGGTATGGTTTCCTCTCAGCAATGACAACCGGAGTCACGTGATTTTGATACCGCTGTGTAGGTATGGATATATAGGTATAGTATATATATATATATATATGTATGATTATATATATATATATATATATAATATATATATATATGATATATATATATTACAGATAAACTAGTGTATAGATATATATCTTTTCTTTGTATCTGAATTTTATGCATCTGTCTCTTTGCCAAGACTGGGGTAAGGTGCGTGTCAGGATCGGATAAAGAAAAGCGAGAGTAAGAAGACATTGACAAAAGTGAAAGGAAGCGCCTTAACGCCTCTGTACCATTAATTAGTGGGAACTCGTCAAGACAAATCCCTAGAGCTTCATGGACCGCGACGGACCCTTCACTATGGTAGAGATGGGCAGTAACGCGGGTAGATGTATCGGGGGGCGATACTTTTTGTACGATACGGTATCGCCCAACTTTTGAAAAGTAACCGATGTAACGGTATCCGGCCAATCAATTTTTTGTGTACCGGTACCGGAAAACATCGGTACTTTATTCGGTACATTTTGGGTGTATCATGGCCATATTTTGTTATAAGGATTTTTTTTTTTTTTTTTTTTTTTTTTTTTTTTTTTTTTTAAATAGATAGTTATGAAATAAATGTACAATAAGTACTACAATTGGAAACACATGTTGTAAATTATTATGAAAAAGTAGGCCTCCAATATCATATTTATAACAATGAACGAATTATCATTTATAATTTGAGTGTCAGTGTTTAATATGAACCTTAAACTTTAAGACTGGTTGGTAATGATCCGTAAAGTGAACGAAAGTTTTTAAAATAAATTTAGAAAATGAGCCTGAAAAAAGTTGGTCTGCAAATTTCATATTTCATGACGAATACTGCCAGATGCTTCAATTTGTTAAAAAATATATGCTTATCTATACTTTTGTTACTAAAGAATAAAGATATATTTTATATTTCGCAGCACTCACGGGTCGTTGGGCACTGGGGAGGCGAAGCTGCCGTGTAAACTACGCGCATTCATTTACGCGGGCGTGTTACATGTGCCCCAGTGGCTTCATGTGCTCTAAAGGGTTGGTATAGGAAGTGCTGATTATGTCAGGGAATGGCTACAGTAAACAATTGTTTGTTATTTTTCTTGATTTGATTTAAATTCAAAAAGTGACCGAGTGTCTTGCCTATACACGAACAGGTTCATGTATGAATAATCATATATATATTACTATATAATATATTATATCAGTATTTAAGTTATATATATTATGTAGTATATATATTATATATTATATTATATATTAATATATGAAATATATATATAGATAGTTATGTAGTATATGATATATATATATCAGTGGGCGACTCTAAGTAACTTGTTGTACTACGTCGTGCTCCTCTCTCGTTCGTCGTCTCTCTCTCCTCTTCTCTGCTCCAGTGCTCTCTCTCTCTAATATATATATAGTAGTATATGATATATTGAATAGTATATATATAGTATATGTATTAATATTATGATATATTATATAGTGTATTATATATATTATCCTAAGTATAATATATATATATATATAGTTAGGAAATATATACTATTTATGATATAGCTATATATATATATAGATAGTAGTATATAATAGTATATAGTATATATATGGATATAGTATAGTATATATATATATATATATAGTATATGATATATATTTTATTATGTATATATAGTATTAATATTAGTTTATCATTAATGTGATATAGTATATAGTATACTATATATATATTTTATCAGTATATAATATATAATATAACCTATATAATTATATATATAAATATTTGATATATACGAAAAGTATGATATAGTATTATAAATATACAGTATAGTATAATGAAGTATATGATAGTATATATAATATATAAGTATATATAGTATATATAGTAAATATGCTTGAGTTACTCCTATTTAAGAAAAATTCTTTCATATCGAAACGTTTTCTTATTGGTTCACTTTATACGATTAACGTTTAAGGTTATGCAGTGGCAATATTCAGTTACTTGAATTTGTAGATATTTTTATGTATTTTTATACGTTTATTAAATATTTTAACTGTGTTTGTTGGTCGGTAACACTGGAAAGTAAAACACTTTGAAGATTATAGTATAGAACAGTTGTTTACTAAACAATTTTTTACAATAAATTACAAATAAGATATCCACCAATTGCTTTGGGCACGGATGTACGGTTCTCATTTTTAATGTGTTGAGAAAGCGTTAATTGAATAGCGGCTATTCGTACCTTTGTTTCGTTTCAATTTTTGCATAATCTTTTATTTTTTATGTAATAATTTTTCATTTATTTGACAAATTTACGCAAAAAATAAGGAAATATTATCGTAACTTTAATGAAATTTGAAGAAGATAGATCGTTTCTATAAAGATAACTTGTGCTGAGCACGAGTAACACGAGTGCAGGAGTCGTCTCTGATATATTATAGTATATATATATCACCATATATATATGATTACTATATATTATATATAATATATTATATATATGTAGGTATATATAGTCAATGAGTATATGATATTATATATATATGGTATTATATATATGTGATACTGTAGAATATGATAGGTATTTTATATACTAAGTATCAGTATAATAGTACAGTATATATATAATATATATATAGTACATATATGTAGTTAAATTAAACGTGATATATAGTGATAAGTACGTATATATATGTATAGGATATGGTAGTATAAGTATATAGTATACTATATAGTAAATATAGTAATAATATATATTAACGTATTATATATAGTGTATATATAGTAGTATATAAACGTATATAGTAGTATCGATATTAGTATAGATATATATATATATGATATATATGTAGTATATTTATTTATATAGTATATATTAAATTAGTATTATATAAATATTATATATATATAGTAGTAGTGATATATATATAGTGTTGTGTGTGGTGTGTGTGTGTGTGCGTGTGGTAGGTGTAGGTGTGTGTGTGTGGGTCCTCAGATTAGATGTGGCAACACGAAGATATTTCCGTCATTGATGTCAATGTATTGTAGAAAGCTGTGTAGGAATAAAATAGGGGGGTCTTGTATGCGAATTATCATGAACCGTTGCGAATTTGTCAATAAAAGCCGGTGGTGGTTCCGAAATAATTAAAAGAGTTTGCAGTGTTTGATGGCAAGAATTATTAGGGTTCATAAGAGACACAGTCCATTCTCAGATTTGGAATGTAGTGTTCTCTCATACAAGTGGAAGAATATGCGTGCTTGGGTGCAGTAATAGTTACCAAACAAATGTTAGTTTGTAATAGGTTTAAGAACAGTCGTGAAGGTGAGGGCCGAGAACGGGCCCCTATAGTAGCAGAGTACGTGTGTATATTAGGGTACGTATTAATGCATCTTAAGTTACGATGAACAGTTATGATTTATAACAGAAATGGATTTATAACTCTTTAGGCAACAGTGCCCGTGTTCTTATTTACGTCCCTGACAGTAAAGTATTTGGAGTTTCGTGTAATAAGGTATGAAGTCGGCTTTTTCGCTGTAAGCTACCTGTTGGAGTTTAGATGTAGATGACGATCATTCAGTCCGTATAGTGCCGATAGACATCATTATTAACCGGTGCGGCGAAATGGTCCTGGCTCTTATTCCATAGACGCAAAAGTTCACGGCGCCGTCGATCCACCCTTGTCGATGTGTTGCCAATGGTGATATTGTTCGGAGTCGACTGTATCCGGGACAGTCGTGAGTGAGGGTTCGATCTTAAGAGGTAATTAACTGATGCTCATCGGGGGTGTTATGTACCGCGACCGGTGAGGAGCACGATTGCTTCAGGTAGGCGGCTCACAGGTAATAGCGTCCAGTTGAGTAAGGTGCCGGGTGATTAGATTCTGCAGGAGGGCATGGAATAGGACCCAGCATGTTCTATCCGGACCACCGGGGTGTGTCTACGTTTAGGATGAGTGGTGTGCAGCAGCCGCTGTGGCTGTAATGTTGGGCTGGGATCCTGGTCATGGGCTGGTAGTTACAAATTTTTGACGTGGTCCTTGTAGATGGTACGGTCGAGGGAAGGGGTCTGACAAGAGTAGTGGTCCGAATTCTTGATTTCATCTCGCTCGTCCTAAGGTTTCGTAATGGTAAAATGCCGGGCCCAGCTGCAGTAGTATTGATCGTGCCGTTCACACTACCAGCATGTTATGGAGTAAACTACCTGGTGTCGCGTGCTGTAGGTGATAGGCGGTGTTTTCCTCGGTCAGTACCGATAATTCCACCCATTAATCGCGCCAATATTGGTAAACCTGGCCTCATCCGTTCACAAAATACGGAGCTGCCCGTCAAGTTTATTGTCAAACATGGAACACATTTGGAGCTGACGAACTAGCAACCAACGTGCGGTGCCGGATGGCAGACCAGTGCGACAGGATGGTGTGGGCTGGCTGCTAGTGAAACGTGTTGTGACAGTGATGGCAGATAGTGGCACCGTACCGGTCCCTGTCTGCGTAAGTAAGGTTGTTGGGTGTTCCGTGGTATACAATAGAAAGTCAAACTCCATGTCAAGTGTACGGGTGGGGAGTTGACGACATTGGGTGGCAAAACGAGATGGTGAGTTGGGTCGAAAAAGATTATTTCTTCAAAAAACCTGTGTACAATCGTGTAGCATTATCGTTGGAATGCGGTTCCAAAACGATGCTGGATAGTCTCCGTCTGATACACGCTGATCGTAGCTCTGTGGGTAAGTTCTTATCTCAAGGAATAAAAACGCTCAATCCATATCGCAGTTCCTGGGTTGTATACAATAATATTAGGGCATAGGTGTATCGGGATGTGGTACAAGGTTAAATAGGCTGAAGTGCTACAGACACGAATGGTCAATAACATTCGTAAGTGCTGCACCGCTCGAACTGTTGTACGAGTTATACTGGAAATAACACCGATCCCCGTAACAGAGTAGTGTGTCCTACTTAACTTCGAAATTCCATAATTTAAGTTGGCTGACAATAGTAGCAATGTATACTATAAAGGATATTAGCACATAAATGTGATAGAATGCCTTTCCATAAGGAGGAGTATATATGGGTTTCTACCGCCCATCATGCCAGCTTTTCTGCCAAAGGTATTACACTAACTATTGGGTAATAACTAATTCCCGCGCTGCGCACATATGGCTGCAATATGATGTCGGCACGAGGATTTGCCCAGGAAACAAGCTTTTTTGGAATGCTGGAGTGAGCGTGTCTCAATGAAAATGACATAAGTTTGGGCATGAGAATTGGCGAGATTTCAAGACCATGGAGAACCACGGTTGTTATGTGGAAAAGTTTGGAGATGTCATGAGAGAATTTGCATAGCTGTGCATACACGTCGATAAACCTAATAAATGGATTAGGCTACGCTGCATGAAAATTGAAGTCTTTTAGTTCCAAAAAAACTATTAAATGAAAAGTAATTGCCATCATTACGGAAATATTCGCCGGTGTTGCATAGTCTAAAGGTATAGTATTATATGATTATATATATATATATATGGTATATATATATGATATATATAGTAATATATATATGTATATTTATATAGTATATGTAGTTTACTCATATAAGCTATACTATATATATATAATATATATATATTATACTAATATGTATCTAAAGAGAGA
The DNA here is from genome assembly GCA_015478945.1 of Trachelipus rathkii. Classification (NCBI taxonomy): domain Eukaryota; kingdom Metazoa; phylum Arthropoda; class Malacostraca; order Isopoda; family Trachelipodidae; genus Trachelipus; species Trachelipus rathkii. Next base: position 88,950 of record JABUQX010055047.1, read on the forward strand.
TAGCACAGAAACCACATAAATCTATTTGCCTTATAGTAGTATTATAACTATTGTTTCCATTCACTTTTCATTTATCAGTTTTGTTTTTCCACATGAGTAGTGAAAATGTATCGGGATGGTAGCCGGCGATACAGTCAGTACCGGTATAGCCAAGGACGCCTTCCACACAAGTAGAGTACCGGTTCCGCCCAAGCATTTTTCGAAGTACCTAGATGTACCGGTATCGCCCAAAGCCAATTTTCAATGTACCGGCCCATGCACTGACTATGGTACATCGTCCAGAGTGTAAGGGTTCAGTCCCTTGGCCCACAGGTGGGCCACAACGAATAGTCCCCATACAGCAAACCCAGCATTCTCAGTCCTATCATGGCACCTTTATTCGCTCGGCTGCTGCCGAATCTCACATGTTCTGCTCCTTCAGGACATTCGTTCAGCGACTCAATCGCACTTTCTTCTTCGGTCTCCACGCAGCCCGGTCCGGGTTCGCCAACAAAGCTCTCCACTAATACTCCGCTGTAACGCGAACCGAACATATCATTCAATGCTCCCTTTCCACAGTGAACAAACATGCTCAACGATCCTTTCATGTGTATTCTCTCATTTACCCGCTTTGCTTCACACCAACAAGCTCTTCTTTAATAGCGTTCATCTCCTCATGTTTAGTTAATTCTTTTCACTACCTAGATATATAATAATATATACATATATTATGTATATATATATATATATATATATGATATAAACGTAATATATATATATAAGTATAGTATAAGTATATATTAGTATTATGATATATATATATTATATTATATTATATTATATATCACAAATATATATAGGTCCGTATATATCCCAGCCCGCGCGAACTGCGTGATTACCCAGGTGCAGTTGGTGGGTGGCTCGTCTGGGATAGCTGTTGGGTCGCAAGGTGAAATATACTGCGACTTCGTGTGCGCTAAGGACGATAAAGAATCAGCAATTTGTTTTTTTTTTTTACTTTTTTATCCAAAAATAAGTCCACCCGTAATGTCTTTTAAAAGTTTTTTGTATAAGGGTGTACCCCTCGGCCTGTTTCCGCCGATCGACGCCCCTTGGGCTAGTCCGTGCTTCTTCCCGCCGGGTTTACAAAGGTTCACCCGCCGACACTCTCCCGCGTGGATGAGGGGTACAATTGAAGAAACGCGGTCATTTACGCTCACCTCGGTGACCGGGGCCGGGCCAAGAGTTGTAGGGAACCTGAGCCCTGACTAACCACTGGGGGAGGCGTGTGTCTGCGAGCTTTGGTTGTATAAAATCTCCGGACTTTCGCGAGAGACTTTTAGGGTGCCCGTGTGGGTAGGCGCGGGTGGGACCACGGGCCACGGTAGAGTTTTGGGAGGATCTTCGAGCCACAATCCCAGCCCAGCCGCTATTGGGTGGGTTCTCAGTGGTTGTGTGCGGTCTGCTGGACTGTGAGCCTGCTGTGGAGAGAAGGAACATTAGCCTCCTTTTGAAATAGTACGCCTTTCCAGCCCATCCTGTTGTTTGCCTTTGTATGTCTCATGTTTGCTTTTATTGCTATAGTGTTCATTCATGGAGACGAAGGTCTGTGGTTAATGTTTTTATATGGAGAAAGTCCTTAAAGGAGAAAAGAACGTATGTTAAACCAGGTGAGGCCGAAGCATCAACAATAATTTAACCACATGCTTGCTCCCACAGCTGTTTTCCCTGCCTGAGCCCTACCACGGTGCCCTAGCTAACTTCTGACCTGGTAACCGTAATGCCTGGTCTTCCTTTCTCCTAACACCTGAGGGTACCTTTGAGAAAATTGTTCACGCATTGTGCCGACACCAGCATAACCCCGAACGACACCCAGGTGCCGCAACCCAGGGCACGCGGGCAAAGACGTCCCGTAAAGGTTGGGGGGGGGGGGCCCCCCGCCCCGGGGGGGGGTCGTACCCATTCGTTTACTCCATACGCCTGGCACCCCCTCCCAGGAATGTCAGCGCCGAGAACATGTCATTGCGATGGGTGGATTGACATACTGCGGCATCTGCACTACCTTCACCAAGAAGCTCTTACTAGAGCCGCACGAGAACATTCTTCGTCAGTAGGGCGACTTGGAAGAAAAAGCCCTAGGAGTTGAAGACGCCTCCAGGTCAGCATTGATGGAGGAGAGTGGGTCCATTCTCCGAAAAGCTGGCTAACCGAAATCAGAAGTTCCATTGGCTGTCACCTAACGTCTCTTTGCAAATAAATTCCTTTATTTCTGACTCCTGAATGATATAAGAAACACATTAAAGGGCACAAAGGTAGGTTGGTTTATTAAACAGAGAGCGCGCAAGACAGTACATGCTGTCATTTGTGGAAGAAACTCCAACAGAAAAGATTCTTTCACGTTACAAACGATTTGATAGAGTTTCCCTCCCTCAGCCGAAAAACTCCTGGACAAAACCAAAGTCCCCGTTTACCTGCTGATTTCTAAAGATCCCATTATCTCCACCTACACCAAGGTTAAAATGAGGGTTCACCAAGTTACAGGTGTTTCGCTACGTCTTATCCCTACGCCAACCAGCGTTGCTTTCAATTGTCAAGCTGGTTTTGGTCATACCCAGGAAATACGTGTGAGGGGACAGGAAGACATCAATGGCCCAATCTGCGGAGAGAGTTATTGTCACACTCCCCATGTGAAAATACGCCCTAAAACACACTGCAGTAAAACTGTAAAGGACCCACAACAGGTGCCCTTCCTCTTTCGCAAATGCACCTCTCAACTGTTTTGACCCCAGGAAAGGTTTTGTAGGAGCTAATGGTAACCAACACGCGATGAGTATTAATAAAATTGGAGGCAAGAGGAGATATGCTAATAGCCAAGCGCGCAGCTCAATGAGAAATATCACCAAATCAAAAATCATCGTTACGGGCACACTTACGCTGCCCCACGCCTAGCCGCGTGTTAATCGCCAACCAACAGACCCGTAATCCTAAAATAGAAGCTCCTCTCCTTAAAGCTACTGCCAACGCTCTTAAGTACTGGCAATCGCAGTCTACCTGTACTGCCCACACTTACCCGAACTTCTCAAGAGCTACAAACAAAAGCAGGCCCGTTGATATCTCAATCTGCGCCGTCCGCAAAAAGCGCAGTAAGAAGCGCTACTGCCTTAGTATTGAACTGTCAACAAGCTAGCAATGAAACTAAAGCTGAGGCTCATGCAAATACGAAAATTTGGAAAAAACCGCTCCCTGCCAGAGACACGCACGTGGTCCCCGAGTACTCAGCAACAAATTGGTTCACACAAACTTAATGCAAGAGGCATGGTTTTGGAAATTCTTCCTGCTTGTATCGATACTATTTTTAGGAGCAACCATTTTGAATTTTAAGAATGACCTCGTAATTCCTCATTGAATTAAGATATAAAAACTGATGATCTCGTCTCCCCCAGTTATCGTTAATATAGGAAATTTCTCTTTTTTCCCCTAATTAGAGCATGTTCAGAAAAGCTATTAAGGAATGAGTAAACTTTTCTTCAGGGGCACCCCACCTTGCCTCCTTCAAAAACTTTCTCAAATTACTAGTTTTTACTTTTTAATGAAGCTACGATCCGAAATTCTTTCTTTATTAGGCATTCTCTACACAAACTCTCGTTTTCGGAGCATTTAATGATGTTAACGTTCTGACCACCTGTGTTGCAATGAATATTTAGAACCTGAGAGCACCTTTATCGACTCCTGATTTTTCAAATCTTTCTACTCAAAACCCACCTAAGGGGTAGCATTTTTAGTCCTTTTCTTTCTCAAAACCAGAATCAAAGTTCTTTGTTGCGTTAGATTGCACTTTGCTAAAAACACGATGAGTTTTTCAAACAACGCGGTTCCCTTTGTACCAAAGGTTAACCTTTGTATCCTCGGTTGCGTTGTTAGCAAAAAAATAATGACAAACAGTAATCAATTGGATGAACAGACGAACACAGCTCTCCGAACCATTGAATGAAGGACCAGCGTGTATTTGTCTGGATCGTAGAGTAGGTATCATTTAACCTTGTAAATTCAAGACAACAATAAAGTACTATTAATCGAGCCTCCGGGAATGTCAGCGTTCGTCGGATCTACGAAAAACATCTGCCTCTTTATATTAGGTAATTAGAGAAAGAATAAAGTTTGCAATAAAAATCATTGTCATGTAAGAAGAATTGAACGAAAAAGCTGTCAAAAAGGTAGAATCATCTGCGACCCAGTGTTTAATGAATCATCGTATTTGACTTGCACTTCTTACATTCATTTTAGAACAAAGCATGCGTGATTTTAGCCCAGTGAAACTTTTATTGTATAGCGTGCGTCTTTATGCGGTTTGTGCAGGCTGATTTAAATAGTTAGGAAGCTAATGTTTCTTAACACAGCCGAGATGATGTTAGATTTGAGACGATATAGAGTTGCTATCTATGTTTGAGTAGTTAGACACGCACCGAGGGTACAGTCTCAATGGAGCTCTATTATTCCAGATTGATAGTGCCCAAAAAGCAAAAACTCATTCTATATCATCACGCGCTACCGTCTAATAACACGAAAGAAAAAGCAGACAAGACAGAGATTCATAAAGCAACGCCCCACAAAAAGGGGCAACTTCCAAACCTATTAGAGGTAGGTGAGTGTAGATGTTTGTTGCATTCTAGAACATGGAAGAGAAAACCAGGGCAAAGTAACAATTGTATTCGTCTACCATAGAAAGGTCGTCAGCGGATCCCCTTTTCAAGTGAAAACAGTTAGTATACAATTTCAATGAAGTTGTGGCTCTTTCTTAACGAATGTTTGAACGAAAAAGATAAGTGTTAAACAATATTCTAAAACTTTCATTGGCCCTAGAAATGATATAAAGAGTCACAAAACGTGAGAGAGCTGATAATGGTACCTAATTGTCTCTAGCAGTAGCCCGAACGCCACAACGGCGGATTCTTGTACCATTTAAGTAACCACTTCCTAAATTTAATGATTGCAACAATTCAAGAAGTCTGCTCTTGCCACCTCTCCCCAAGTATACCGCCGCACCGTAATTCCTGACGGACCTGATCTCCGTATTTTCAAGAGGACAACGTCCACCACGGCTTCCTTGCAATGCACCACAGAGAAATCTTTTACGCTCGCACCTCCGCCCTCGCTGTGCGCTCTCCGACCACACAACCTGGGATTCTCCTCGTCCTGAGACCATCGGAGAACTTCGTTCTCCGAGCAGTCCCCGTCTTCAATTCTGATCCTCTCCCTCGCAGCGCCACGAGTTAGTGTTTTCTCCACAGGGTGGACCTGTCCAGCCCTCAAAGCCCATTCTCCTCCTCCTTTCCTCATCTCTCGCTTTACCGTAGTTCTCATTCTACCATTTCGCAGCAACGTTCGTCCGCTGCGAACGAGGTACTCCATCTCAACTCAACAAGACACCTGACGGCTCCCATGCCGCACCCGTACCGACGCACGGCAAAGCGAAAACTGTTCTCTTTGCTCGTGCTTCTCGCAAAAAGAGAAGTTCTTCCGCAGGTTCGCTCATGCGGCGACAAGGCATCAGCATAGGCCAGCTCGAACTGAGTCCGTGTTTGACGAAGATCTCCATCCTCCCGCGACATGCCTTCAGCATCTTCTCCATCAAGTTTCAGAGTCTGCTTCACCACCGTCGGCATTTCACCTTCCGATAACCGTATCCGAGAGATGCAACAGACCTTTTGTCCCAAATCTCCAATAACAAAGTGAATGAAGCACCAACAATGTCCTCAGCCCCATGTCTTTACCCGAGATAGTCTGCAATGAAAACAGGAACTATATAATGTACATGCTAAGCAGATTGTTGCTTTCCATAAATATATCAAATTAAATGGCAGAGCTATGGCCCTTGGCGACCCCGGCGCAAGAAGAGGTTTAAGAATCCATCCATGCAAGTTATTTTAGGTATTTTTCTTTTAAAACTCCCAAGGGGAGACAATTTATGACGCTGTTACACCATGTTTAAATAAAAAGTACAGTATGTAGAAATGTGAACAGTTTCAAACATAGTATAATAGGAAGAAAAGGTAAATGAACATTTTCCAAGTAATAACGACGCGAAGAAGAAGTTTGATATGAGTGTTGTTAACATCAGGGTCCAAATAACTTATAAAATTATGGATTTTGTCACAGCAAATATTGGCAGATCAAAGCCATCCAAAAGCAGCAGTGCAAAACTGAGGCGTACACGCACCGAACCAGTACTGTCCTCTTATACCGTGAGAACTTTCTACCGATTTCCTTAGCTTTCTCTTGACCATATATTCGAACGGAAAGCATCCTATTATAAGTTATCCCAATTATTCCGTTTGCTCAGAAGAAACACCCTGATGCAGCTTTACACACCAATCCAATCCCCGCATTTCCAACAGCCCGTTTTCCCAGTGAACCGTATTCAGAGAATCATACCGGACTGTTATCCTGCTATAGAAAAACGACCTTTATGATCTGTAAAGTCGGAAACATACAGCTGTAATCTCTTTTCCTTCTCCTCTAAAATAGATCATAGCCTCCTTTTCTTGCAAAAAGACACCCATTAGCCAATTAGGCAGACTGTGCTGCTCTTCTCTCCCCTCAATGGACGTACATTTAGTATCCTGAAAATGTATGTCCTTAGATGCCTCCACGAGCTCTTCCCGGTTCCCTAAAGGACCAGAACTGGAATTACGAAGAGAC
>JABUQX010055048.1:0-25000 GCA_015478945.1 Trachelipus rathkii
AACGAGAGAGATCCTAGATTGGACATATGGAAGTAACAATGTAGGTCCAAGTGGTGAGCCTATCGGCACTCCCATTGAAAAATATATGTTTTCTTTAAAATTTAAACGGTGTTTGAGTATAACAAATTATTAAAAGGTTCTCATGTATGTTGTTCTGATATATCTGGTTGGGGTGGTTATTTGAGTGATACACCGTTAATTATTATGTCAATCGTATCAAAAACGGTACATTTATGAACAAAAGATTCTACATCAAGTGAGGCGAATATATTAGTGGCTTCAGGTTTTAAGTTTGATAATTTACATTAATGTTTCATTTATTTGATTTAACTATGAAAGAGTTATTAAGATATGGTCGGATTTTATGCTGTTCAGATATTGGGCAATTTTGTGTGTAACCGCGTTCCGCACATAGATATTACAGGTCTCAAGGTGAATTTCTGAGTTTTGTGTATTTTAGGCAATATATATATATATATATATATAATTATATATATATATATATATATTATATATATATATATAATATTAAATATTATATATTATATTAATATATATATATATAAATATATTAATATTTATATATATATATATATATATATATATATATATTATATATATATATATATATATATATATATATATATATATATATATATATATAATATATATATATATATATATATATATATATATTCTATATATATATAAAAATATATATATATATATATATATATAATATATATATATATATATATTATATATATATATATTATATAATATATATATAATATATATATATAATTATATATATTATATATACTAAATTATATTAATTAATTATTATTATTATTTATAATATTATTTATAATATTATTATTGATATTATCATTATTAATGCTATTAATTATTATTATTATTATTATTATTATTATTATTATTATTATTATTATTATTATTATTATATTATTATTATTATTATTATTTTTTATTTTTTATTATTTATTATTATTAATTAATTATTATTATTATTAATATTATATTATTATTATTATAATTATTATTCAAATAAACAGAAAACTAAATTCTCATGCATAACTTTAATATTTATTTTCCACAATGTAATTATTATTAATATTATTATTATTATTATTATTATTATTTATTATTATTATTATTATTATCTATTATTATTTTATTCGAATTGAAGTATTAAAACTGTTAATTTTATAATGGCAGTTTAATTATAAATAAATAATTTTGCATTATAATTACGTTATACAATTTGTTTCCGAAACTGAAATATATTTTGTTTGTCATGTGTTGGGCTGCGTAATAATGTCTTTAGGTACTTAATCCTATAGCATTTGGAGATTAGATTTCATTGGAAAAGTGGTAATTTTTTTTATTCTCAAATTGAAGCGAAAAAAAAAATTGTTGAAACAAAAAAATGTTTTACTGTAACTCTGTAAGCACTAATCCTGAGTCACAGTCAAAATTTTAAATTTGACTGCATTGGAGTCGGAGTCGAAAATTTTTGTTTAAGTGGGTCGGAGTCGGAGACTGGAGTTGGAGTACCAAAAAATTTGTTTAAGTCGGAGTCGGAGCGGAGTCGGAGTCGAAAATCCAAATTTTTGAATTTAGGAGTCGGAGTCGGAGTCGGAGTCGAAAAATTTATTTTACGACTCCGCAGCCCTGGTATATAGGGGGTACCTCCCCCGAGCGAGAGCGTAGCTCAAAAATATCGCTTACGCCCTTGTTGCGGTTTCCGAGCGGGTGAGATTAGGCCAAATTTCGAGTTAGGCTTGCAGTGTGGATGACGTATCTACGTCATTGACGAGATACGTACCCCCTGCGTCCCCACCGTAAGGAGGAACGCTGCCCCTAAACACATTAAATTGTTTGGTAGAAGTGAAATTTGATACGAAGATTCGATTCCCGAAGTGAATCGAATCTGAGTCGAAAACGATTCCTGTAAGGAATCGTTTTTTTACGGACTCCGACTCCGGCTCCGGCTCCGGCTCCGACTCCGACTCCTCTGACTCTGGCTCTCTGACTCTGGCTCCGACTCCGCTTCAATCAATAAGTGTTGGCTCAGCCTCTGAAGTTTTTTCCTATTCTTATTTTTTTATGATTATTATTAATTATTAATTATTAATTACTTAATTATCTTCTTATTATTTATTATTATTATTATTATTATTATTACTTATTATTATTATTATTATTATTATTATTAAATGATTTTAGGCTCCGGCTCTGGCTCAGCCTCTGAGTCCGATATATATCTACATGGGTTAGAGTTGTCGTATCGGGTTAAAATTTGGAGGGGTGTTAGATGATGAGGTAACGTCCGTCGTAGAACGAGGTTACGGGTCCCGGAGGTCCCCGAAGGGGGACCCCACCCCCCAAAAAAAAAATCAAAGTGTTCGTATAAGGCTGAAATTTTTGGTGAGAGGATTCAGAGTTGAATTTCTAGAAAGAATTGGTATTGGAATCTGAGGAGTTGGCATCGGCTCCGGTGCTGGAACCGGTTGGCATGGCCGAGTTAATAAACATTCGTATAACAACAATGTTGGTGTCCTTATATATATCTGTTATTGGGTCTGTAGATTTCGAATATGATGGTTATAAGACCATATAAGGTGTCTAGGACCCCCCACAGAGGGGGATTCTGCCCCAAACTGAAATATTGACATAGAACGACGAAACTTGGCATCCATCTCTCTTATGATGTATCCACGATACAGAAAATAAAAAATAAAAAATAAATAAAAAATAACTAAATAAATAAATAAATTTTTTTATTCTTTTTATGTTTATAACTTACAAATTTACGTTTTTATTTACCCTAAAGCAGTAAATCAGTAAATCAGTAAATCAAACTACCCTCCTCAGCCCTTCGGTGATCTATTGATTTCTATGATCTATTGATTCAGTCACATTTCGAGTATAATGTCGATGTTTTTTAGCATACCCTATAGCAGTAAATCAGTAAATCAAACCACCATCCTTCCACCCTGCTGTCCATCCTTGATCTATTGATCTATTGTTTCATGTCATATTTCGAGTGTCATTTTGGATAAACATAACATAAAATCAAGTTCTTTATTCAAAGATCAATCAATATATGTTGACGCAACAAAGTTTTCCAACATTAATAAAACTTGCCAAGCATCATCTGAACTATGAAATAATAATGCACAACAACAAATCTGACACACCTTAAGCATGAATAAACTGTTAAACGTTACGCAAAGTTCCACACTTAACAACCAGTAAAGTAACTAACATAGCCACCAAACACGTGACTTATTCTTCACACATTGGCCAAGCATGTTCTAACATAACAATGTTAATTTTAAACTAACATCAATTAATATTTTAAACAAAAATTTAACCATAACCTTGTGTAATTATCATGCAGAGCAGCGAAAGTATGCCTACGTACAAAGTTTTCATTAATAAAAACCAACATAACATTACCAGAACTGAGAATATAATATACAACGACAAACCTGACACATCTTAAAGCAAGAATAAACTGCTAACATTAACAAAGGTCCAACTTATCAACAGTAAAAGTAACTAACAAAGCAATACAATAAACATAATCCATTCGCACTTTAAAAAATCAAACATATCTCCACCAGACAATGTTTAATTTTAACATTAAACATAGTATATAACCAAAAAATCTTATCATCAACCTTACCCTAACTATCATAATACCTAACGGGTAAAAGGACAAAACAAAGTAAAGTTTTACTCTCTGTAAAGTTAAACCCAAAACCTAACTATACTTAACACACAACAACCAAGTAATAATAAATAGCCATCATTAACAACTTAGTAATAAGCGAACATACGTGGGAAGTAAAACAAGTTTTCTTTTTATAACATATAATTTTCCTTGAAAAGAGTGTTAATACTAAATACATAAACATATAAATACATAAAAACATGTTTAATTTAATATATTAATTCATCTAATCAGAGAACAAAGGATTCAACATAACTTGAGTAAGTTCTATATATTTCTCAAAGATTCAACCCCCTTTGAAAGGATGTAAAGTATAATGCTTCAGCTACAGCACTAAACCATTTTTTCGGCATATTTTGATTGCAGCAGCACTCATTTCTCTCATACACGAGGGTAAAACTCATCAAGCTGATAAGTTATTAACGCCTTTCTGTATACTGCATTATAACGGGAAACCGCATGTTTTGGTGTAAATATCAAAAGATTCACCTGAGCTATATGTATAAATCTCAAGTTATGTCCAACATGCGTTAGATGCAATGTTAATTCATTTTTTTATTTTAATCATAGCTGTAATATTTTCAGACGTTTGAACTGTGAAACCTATACATGTACGGTAGAAGGTCACACGATCGAAGAGTTTCCAGTAGTTGCGTACATCAAGGGTTTTAGTATCGTCACACGACGAGAACACAACGTCTATTCTATTAGAACCACTTAAGCTGTCTTTCCAGTTAGATATTTCACTACGCGTCGATCCATCGGATAACACACACTTATCCTCTACCCATGCTGCTGCCGAATGCGTCGATAATGCTTGATGAATCCATCAACACAACTGAATAAGGGTCTATTATTTAATCCTCTGGATGGAATACAGGCAATGTAGTGGTCGAAGGGGTGTAAGCGGGCATTACCCCTTCGGGGTGATCCCCCTCTCAAGATTCATACCCTTTCAAGGGGCGCATCCCCTTGGGTTTTTTCTCGGGAGGCGATGTGTTGCTTTAGATACTCTTGGTTAATGAAAACTGTTTATTCGCAAGTTAGGTACGTTATGTTAAATATTACTATGACAGTGTGAAATTAATACTGATTTGTTAGAGAAATTATTAGTTTTGTAAGATATTCCTGTGTTAATTGACGATGATGTGTTAGAAACGTGAGCCTAGGTTAAGTTTTTGTTGAGTAATGTTAGGTTTGCCCGAGAATTCTGCTAATGTCTACGTTTATTCATAGTTCAAATGATGTTATACTCGAGACGAGTGAACTTTGATGAATAAAGATTGTGGTCAATTCATAGTTCAAGCAATGCCTGGTTCTTTGATAGATTGTCCACTTCTGTTGAGGGATTTTTGTTAGATAATAGTCTTTTACCTGTTGCTGATATATGGGAAAAGAGGGAACATATCGAGTATTGTAGACCTGTTAGCTACTTTACCTTTGATAAGTAGGGAAATTTTCAGATGTTAGCGGATTATTTCATACGACGAAGTATGTTAGGTTTGCTTTGTCACATATATTCTTAGTTTTCAGTTTATGAGATATGTTTTAGCTTTATTGATGCTAAAACTTTGTTGCGTAAGCCTATATTCGTAGGTCAGTGTATAAAGAACTTTATTTTTTATGTTATGTTTATCCAAATGATACTCGAAATATGACTTGGAATCAATAGTTCAACTAGATGCATAGAACAAATGGTGGGCTAGGGGACCTCAGGGCTGGATGGTTTGATTTCCTGATTTACTGATTTACTTGCATTAAAAATCAGTAAACTATTACACTTTACTGTGATATTTTATTCAAGAACTTATGTTTTTATGTTATGTCAGGATAAAATTTTTATTTTTTATGTTATGTTTTTAAAAATTTTATTAATGTTTTGCAATTATCCGTTGGTATATAAGAATATTTAGACGCAGGATATGTAAATTTTTGTTCAAACTATTACGAAGTTGATGTAAAAAATTTTTGATACGTTAGCATTATATTCCGTTGTCTGTATGATGATTAGACACGGGTTATGCTAATTTTTAGTTTTCAATATTACAATGTAATGTAAAATTAACATTGTATTGGAAAAATTCTTTGCAAAAGGAGGGAATAGGTTTACGTTTTTGTACGAAGTGTTAAGGTACTTTACTGTTGTTAATGTGGAACTTTTGTTAATGTTAGTAGTTTTATTCGTACGTTGGTGTTCTGTTAGGTTTTGGTCCGTTGTACATTATATTCCTTAGTTCTGGTTATGTTTGTTTAGCTTATTAATGTTAAGAAGACTTTGCTACGTTTAGATATCATTCGATAGTTAGTTATATAAAAAACTTGATTTTGTGTCATGTTTAGCCGAAATGATACTCCGAAATATGACAGAAATCAATAGATAAATAGATAAAAGGGTCATGGAGGGGATGGATTGGGGTGGGGTTGATGATATGATTTACTGATTTACTGATCTTTCTGCTTTAAAATCAGTACAAACTATTACACATTTACTATGATATTTTTTATTCAAAGAACTTATTTTTTATGTTATGTTAGGATAAAACTTTGTTATGTTTAAAGTTATTCGTAGGTCTATATGATAATTAGACAAGGTTTATGATAAATTCTTTGTTAAATATTACTGTGTTTTTGTAAAAATTAACGTTAATCATGTTAGAGATAATGCCTTCGGAAAAAGTATGAAAGGTTCGTTTTGCATGCATAGCTAGTTACTTTACTCGGTGTTAAGGGTGAAAACTTGTTAATGTTAACTGTTTATTTATGTTTAAGGTGTGTTAAGGTTTGTCGTTGTACATCATTTTCTTAGTTCATATGATGCTATGTTAGCTTTATTAATGTGAAAACATTTGTTAGTTAGCATATAATCGATGGTTTAGTATATAAAGAACTCATTTGGGGTTTGTTTTATCCCGAAATGAATACCTCGAAATGCGACGTAATCATAGTGGTAATGTAAAAATTAACATTGTATGTTAGAGATGAATGCTTGAAAAAGTGTGAATCAGGTTACGTTTTGTACGCCTGTGCTAATACTTTACTGTGTTAAGCTATGGGAACTTTTGTTAATGTTTAGTAGTTCTATATTCGTGCGTAAGGTGTGTTAGGTTTTGTCATTGTACATTATATCTCCTTTAGTTCTAGGTAATCGCAATATTGCTTTCATTAATATTAAAACAATGTTTACGTTAGCATATATTCGTTGGTTATAATTAAAGACTTATTTTTGTACTATGATGTTGGTGTTGTTGTTGTCTAACGAAGAATATATACCCTTTTTGAACTGATTTTGTTTCGTTCGTGCGTCGTATTTTTGTTTACTTCTTCTGATTGTTGAAAGAAAGAATCTCATTCCCTTTAAGGATTGTTTATACAATACACTCGAGTTTCACCAGTAGGATATTTTTCGCTGTGCTGATACAATGACATCTCCCCGCATCTCTACGCTTTTTGTTGATATCTTCACGAGGAGTTTCGTTATTCAACAACGATGTGTCATTTATATTTAATCGTAAACCGAAATGGCGACCACTACATTGCCTGTTTTCCATCGCAGAGGGATCAAAATATGACCCTTATTTCAGTTTGTGTTTTGATGGATCATCAAGATTATCGACATCGCAGCAGCATGGGTAGAGGATAAGTGTGTGTTATCGATGGATCGACGAGTAGTGAAATATTCTAACTGGAAAGACAGCGTAAGTGTTTCTAATAGAATAGACGTTGTGTTCTCGTCGTGTGACGATATTAAAAACACTTGATGTACGGCAACTACCTGGAAACCCTTCGACTCTCGTCATGTGACCTTCTACGTACATGCATATCGGTTTCACAGTCGAACCACGTCCTGAAAAATATTACAGCTTTGATTAAAATAAAAATGAATTAAATAGCATTTAAGATGTTGACATACTCGAGGACTTGATACATATAGCTCACGGTGTAATCTATGATATTTACACCGAAACATGCGGTTTCCCGTATAATGCAGTATACAGGAAGGCGTTAATAATATCAGCTTGGATGAGTTTACTTCTCTCTTGTATGAGAGAATGAGTGCTGCTGAATAAAAATATGCCGAAATGGCTTAGTGCTGCTGAAGGCATTTATACTTACATCCTTTTCAAAGGGTGTTGAACTCTTTTAGGAAATATATAGAACTTACTTAAGTTATGATTAGATGAATTAATGTATTTAAAATGAACTTATTTTTTATGTATTTATATGTTTTTATGTATTTATGTATTTATATAACCGCTTTTCTTTTTTTTTCCTTTCATGAAAATTATATGTTTATAAATGAAAAAACTTGTTTTACTTCCACGTATGTTTCGCTTTATTGACCTACGTTTGTTAATGATGCTTGTTTATTCGTCTGGCTTGTTGTGTGTTAAGTAGTTATGTTCATAGTTTAGCTTTACAGAGAGTAAACACTTACTTTGTTTGTCTTTACCGTTAGGTATTATGATGGTTAGGTAACGGTTATCGGAATAAATTTTTTTGTTAAATATTACTCATGTTAATGTCATTAACATTGGTCATCGTTGGAGATATGGTTTGATAAAGTTGCGAATTGATTATGTTTTTGTATGCCTTGTTACTTACTTTTACTGTTGATAAGTTTGGACCTTTGTTAATGTTTAGCAGTTTATTCTTGCATAAGATGTGTGGTTTGTCGGTTGTATACTTATATTTCTCAGTTCTGGTAACTGTTATGTTTTGGTTTTATTAATGTGAAAACTTTGTTACGTAGGCATACTTTCGCTGCTCTGTATGAATTAACCAAGGTTTATGCGTAAATTTTTGTTAAAATATTACCATGTTATGTAAAATTAACAAATTGTTATGTTAGAGATATGCTTGACAAATGTGTGAATAAGTTAACGTCTTCGTAGCTAATGTTTAGTTACCTTTACTGTTTGTTACGTGTGGAACTTTTGCTAACGTTAAACAGTTTTATTCATGCTTAAGTGTGTGTCCCAGATTTTGTTGTTTGTGTGTGCATTATCATTCATAGTTCAGATGATCTAAGTTAGGCTTTATTATGAGGAAACTTTGTTACGGTCACCATATTTGATTGATCTTTGTATAAAGAAACTTGATTTTATGTTATTTTAATCCAAAATGATACTCGCAATATGACTTGAATCATAGATCAATAAGATCATAGATCAATAGATCAAGGAAAGGTAGGAGGTGGAAGGATGGTGGTTTGATTTACTGATTTAAGCTGCTTTAGGGTATGTAAAACATGACAATTTTTAGTAAAAAATATGACTTGAATCAATAGATCAATAGATCAATAGATCAATAGATCAATAGATCAATAGATCAATAGATCACGGAAGGGCTGAGGAGGGTAGTTTGATTTACTGATTTACTGATTTACTGCTTTTAGAGTAAATGTAAACGCTAAATTTGTCATGGGCGAAAAATGGTTGAAGAATTTTTATTTATTTATTTATTTATTTATTTATTAATTTATTTATTTTTATTTTTTTTAATTGTTTATTTTCTGTATCGTGATTACATCCATTAAAAAAAAAAAAAAAAAAAGATGGTCATGCCAAGTTTCGTCGTTCTATGTCAATATTTCAATTTTGGGGCGGAATCCCCCTCTGTGGGGGGTTCCTAGACACCCTGTATGGTCTTATAACCATCATATTCGAAATCTACAGACCCAATAACATATATAAAGACACCAACATTGTTGTTATACGAATGTTTATTAACTCGGCACCGCAGCGGCTCCAGCACCGGAGCCGATGCCAACTCCTCAGATTCCAATACCAATTCTTTCTAGAAATTCAACTCTGAAACCTCGCACCAAATTTCAGCCTTATACGAACACTTCGATTTTTTAATGGGGGTGGGGTCCCCCTTCGGGGAACCTCCGGGAACGTAACCTCGTCTACGACGAGATTACCTCATCATCTAACACCCCTCCAAATTTTAACCCGATACGACAACTCTAACCCATGTAGATATATATCGGACTCAGAGGCTGAGCCAGAGCCGGAGCCTAAAAATCATTTCATAATAATAATAATAATAAAAATAAGAATAAGAAAAATTCAGAGGCTGAGCCAGAGTCGTTCGCGCTGGCTGAAGCGGAGTCGGAGCCAGAGTCAGAGAGGCTGGTTTGCGTTCGGAGGCGGAACCGGAGCCGGAGTCGGAGTCGGAGCCGGATCCGGAGTAGTTGGAGTGCGTTAAAAAACGATTCCTTACAGGAATCGTTTTTCGACTCAGATTCGACGAATCTTCGTATCAAATTTCAGACTTCTACGAACAATTTAATTTTTAGGGGGCAGCGTCCCCCCTTACGGGGGGACGCAGGGGTACGTAATCTCGTCTACGACGAGATTACGTCATCACGCTCGAGCCTAACTCGATTTAGGCCTAATCTTCGCTCGTTCGGAAGCAGCAACAAGGGCGTAAGCGATATTTTGAGCTACGCTCTCGGGGGAAGGTACCCCCTATTTACATCCTACCGACTTGAAATTTCGCATCTTTCGAGCTTAACCCATACATAGATTATATTCCAAGTTTCAGACCTATAACTCTATTCCTTCCTATCGAAAAGTTTGGTAGATCTCAAACTGGTGCATCACTACTATATATATATTGTTAAAAATGATAAATAAACTACCCTTTTTTTATTTTTCTTTTTTTAAACTTCTGAAAAAAAAGGTATCCCGAAAAAATGTTTTTTTTTACAACTAATCAAAAGTATTATTAGTTTTTACGATAACCAGATGGGAGAAGTCTTGTGGCGCTTTCGCTCACTCATTTCGTGAGAAACTCCATTCTTGAATGTAAAATTGATTGAAATGTTATTTTTGATACATAAAAGAAAAGAATGTTTAGTTTAACAGTTACATACTCATTTTGTTGGAGCTTTTCCTGAGGTTTGCAAGAGTGATAAACTTATTTATGTAGTTCCTCCCCCTCCCCCCCTAAAAAATAAAAAAATAAATAAATAAAAAAAGTGTCGCATAGGATTCTGTGAAAAATTGAAGAATTAAATATTTGTCCCATTCTCTGACAATTATAAAAAAAAAAAAAAAAAAACAATGAAAAGTTGCAACAAAACAACCCCAAATATTTCCATAAAAAATTTGGTAAAAAAAATCATCTTGGCACAAAACTACCACATCCTGAAAAACTGAAGTTCAAGAACTTGGCTACCATTTTTGTCTTGGGTATTGGTGGTGAAATGCGTAGATTTTAAATTTGGCAAAATTTTTTATTTTTTTTTATTTTTTTATTTTTATCTAATTTGCACCAAATAAAAAGCAAACTGCAGCATTTCTGACCCTTAAAACACGTCCATTTCAGATGAATTTCTGTGTCACTATTGATGTTGATCTGTATTTTCATTTGAAGGAAAACCATGTTTTTGACATTTTGGAGATCACCTCCTACAGTTTCTGTCGACCTGACTTCAAACTTAAAGTTTTGAACTTGAACTTGAGTTTGAAGTTTTTTTTTCAACTTATTCAATTTTTGAAACCAAATCCCATGCAACAATTCTCGAATTCCGAATCCAGTTAAAAGTGGATTTGAAAAATGAAAAATTGCAATAATTTAATTTCTTGTCATCTATGAAGTTTCAAGAACGTATGTATATAGTTGGGGAAGATATACATTTTATATTTGGATAATATTTTTTGTATATGCTTGAGCTTTCTGTTTATACATGGAAAAAATGAAAAAAAAAAGTTTTTAATTTAATTTTTTTTATTTTCATTATACATAAAAATGATCTAAATAAAAAAATATATATATCCCCCCCCCCACCCATATACGCCCTGAAAATTTGATGTTATTAAATGTGTAGTAAAAAAAATCATTGTAATTTTTCATCTTTCAAAAATATTTTTCTAAGTGAAAAATTGCGATATTTTCTTTCTCCTCATCCGGTCAATATCAAATTTTCAAGGCGTTTATACTTTATACTTGCAAGAAATACACCTTCTTCGATTAGATCAATTTCTTTTTGTGTACTCAAATGTTTTTTTTTAATTTTTCAAATTTCCAAAAAAAAATTTTTAAAAATTTGTTCCATGCTCAGAGGCATAAACAAAAAAAAAAAAAAAAAAAAAAAAAAAAAAAAAAAAAAAAAAAAAAAAAAATCATCTAAATATAAAATGATGCACCTCCCCCAACTTTTTATGTTGATCTGATGCCCAGTAAAAATATCGGAATTTTTTCTTTTTTAAATTCATTTTTAGTTGAGTTCGGAATTCGAGCATTGCTGAAATTTGGTTTCAAAAATCTAATAAGTTGAGCATTAACTTTTTAGATAATGAACTAATCTTCATATAGTTCAACTTCCAAGCCATTTCAACAAAAACTATAGGAGCTCAACTCTAAAATGTCAAACACATGTTTTTCTTCAAATAAAAATAAAATGAAAATCATTATGACATAGAAAAATACCTGTAATCAACGTTTAAGAGGTCAGAAAAGCTGCAGTTTACATTTTATTTGGTGCAAATTGGATGAAAATTAAGAAAGTTATGATCATTTTCGAATTTGGATTGATCCCGAAAATTTCCATAGCAAAATATCAAAACAACACTTCAATCACTGATTTGGGGCCGCGTAGTGCAACCCACAGCTTTGGGAGTTTAGGCTAACCTCCCTTTCTTCAAAGATCCATAATTTCGGTTTTACTTAAGATAGAATAAATTTTCAAAGTGCCTTTTGAAGATAAATAATAGTCCTATCAAGTGTGTAGATTCAAATGATTTGTCAAATTAATAAAAACATTAAATAAAACATTTCCTACACCTCCCTATTTCGATATTTAAAATATCAATTTCTCTTCTTAAAGTATAAACATCGTTTTATCACATGAAGTAAAACGTATGCTTGGAGCAACTGCTTTATAAACTTTAAAAAATGACTTAAGATGAGCACGTGAGGCTTCGGATCTGTACAAAAAAGTAAACTCAACTATCGTTTTAGTTTTCAAAGGTTGCATTTTCGCCTCGGTTGACTGATAATAAATATTTTTTTCCCAGGCCACCAAACCGATAATTTACACTAATATAAAAGTGAAATTAGAGACCTTTCTTCTTCCATCTGACATCGTTCCCTGAATTTGTGCTCACCTAGGCACCTTAAGAATTTATTTGGAAAAGTTATTGCTTAAATAATGTCATGCTCATAAGACATAAACAATCGTATTAATAATCATTTTTCATCTTTTTCACCTATTAATGCTGAAAACGTGTCGCAAGAAAATAAGAAGTGCATTAACATCTAAGCAACTCATCCTTTGGAGATTCTGGGGAAGGTCGTTAGAAGAACCAAAACGGAAAGGATCAAGGTAAGAAAATGCAAATTGTATTTTTATTTCCATTAATTGGTCTTAAACTTGAGGTTCTTTAATTTGAATTTCATACTTATTGGTGAATTATATTGTGCATAGTTTAGTTTACTATAAGTAATCCTCTTATTTTTTGTATGTGAAGAGGCTGTAACTTAAATTGATTTTGAATAAATTGAATTTGCCAATATAACGCAAACTAATGATTTGTAATTTTGTACGGAAATTATTAGTTTGTAATTTAATTTGTTTTTATATTTACAGTTGGTATGATAAATGGCAGGAGATTAGAGTTTATGGGAGTCATTCAGTTGTACAATTTTCTTATAAACTTTATTAATATACCGTACTGTTTTAACTCCTGAATTTTAATAATTACCTCCCTTCCTAAATAATTTATCAATTTCGAGTTGCGGTATGGAGTGCTTCACTGTGCACTAAAGTTATTTCATTAGCCATGGGTATTTGATTTTCTAAAGGTTAATTTATTGTAGTGTTTTGTAAACTGCGAAATATCTACCTAACTATTAAAAATTTATTTGTTTTTTTGTAAAGGATGTAGAACAGACCTTTTAGGACATGATCCCGCAAATTAATGGCCCCGAAAATGGGATCTAATCGTAGGGATCATACACATTAGAACAATGGAGGGCAAGAATCAGAAGGAGGTGGTGGAGTTTATTTAGAACAGAAAGCTGGACGTATTGGAAGTGTGCCAAACACGGCTTTAAAGGGCAGGGGAGCTGTGTCCTACATGAAAATTACGAAGCGCTGTATAAATGAAAAGTTATGGAAGTGAAAATTTATAGCGAGAAAATACATAGTGCCTATAATCCATAACTTGATATAGGCATTGGCAGGCAAAGCTGAGAAAGAGAGATGCAAATATGAGAGAATAATGTCAACAATGCTTTAATTAGTGGGAAGAATAGTCTGTAAAAATGCAGACCCATGCACCTCAGAAGGGGAGGAGACCACATGAGGAGAAACTAGTATTTTACTAGCGGTTAAAAATGATGGGGCAAATGCAGAAATAAAAATTTTCTTGGGGAATTTTAATGTACAAGTAGGAGGAGATAGAGAAGTAGTTGAAGCAGTGGTGGGTGCTTGGAGTAAAGGTGTTTGATTTTGCAGGTAGTAACTGGCAGCAAATATTAAACACGTTCTTTGTCAAAAGAGATTTACATAACGGAGCTGGTATCGCTAGAACGGTATAATTGAGAATTCGGCCGATAAGTCAGTGATAGATTTAATGCTAGCAAATCATAAAAGAACAATGATGGATGTGTAAATCATTCAATCAGTATCACTGGACCAAAATCATAGATTGGTACTGGAAAAAGTTAAATTGAGGAAGCCTCATGAAGTGATAGATATTGCGCGAGAGTGACTGGAAGTGGAAAGATTTAAAGATAAGGTGCTGCGTTGAACTATTGAAGCAAGGTTGACGGATACCCCGTCCGGAGTATGTGCCTGGAAAAGGAGATGAATTCATGGGTGTGGAAGAGGAGCGGGAAAATTTCGCAACCGAATTAGAATCATGTGCTAGGGAAGTACTGAGAGTTAAAAGGATTGGTTCGAAGGGAGAGGTGAAGATATCATAGCAGAATTGTGAGGTCACACACACACGCTCTCTCGCACACAATCGAACACACTTCAACTCCTCCAATTGAGTCACACACTCCGCCGACCTCACACAGAGAAGAACGCCATAGGTGTAGAAAAGAGTTACATGGAATGAAAGACAATAGAATGGCACGCGCACCACACTCCACACACGCGCACACCTCGCACACGCACCCACTCTCTCCTCTCGCACGCACTCACGCACACGATCTCGCAGCGCACACACACTCGCACACTCACACACAACACGCAAAACTCCTTTATAACTATGGCAAAGAAAAGAGAAGATTCTTCAGCCTCTCATTCCATAAGAGGCAAGGGTCGGAGGCTGGCTCAGCACGCACCTCACCTCTCACGCACGCACACGCGCACACTCTCTCACGCTCGCCTCTGCTCACTCACTCTCGCACTCGCTCACAATACCAGTAGATTACAGAAAAACTAGTAGTGCGTAGTGCTCGCCACACCCTCACTCACTCACTATAATCACCTCCCCACTCACTCACCTCACTCACTAATAATATATACCTCACCCCTCACTCACTCACCTACCCTATATATATATATATATATATATTCACTCACCTTCTACTCTCACTATATATATATATATATATAATTTAATTTTCTGATAAATATTCTATCTCAGATCACATGTATATATATATAATAAGAAATATATTATACGACGTTTATGACCACCCTCACTCACCCTCCCTCTCACTCACCTCCTCACCTTATATATATATATATATATATAACCTCCCTCACTCTCACTCACTCACTCCACCTCTCTTATATATATATTATACTCCCCTCACTCACCCTCACTCTCCTCACTCCGCGCTAACCCACTCTCTCACTCGTTATTTTTTTTTCAAACCCATCCCGTTTATTTGGTACGTGCTGTACATATGGAGCGTCTCTCTTTCTCCTCCATTACAGTTTGTGTCTATTATAGGTTTGTTTTATCTCATCTTTATTGTTATCTTTGATCTCTATTCAAAGACTCTTTCCTTTCGCTGTCCCTCTTCCGCCGCTCATCTCTCCATTCTTTTACTCTTCAAAACTGTTTCCTCTTTTTGCATCTAGAACGTGCTTCTTCGTTTCAGTTTTTCCGATTCTGCTTTCTTGCGATCTGGATAGGAAATCTCGGTGGGGTCACCCGAACTTGGTAAGAATTTATTTCTTTAAAAAAGTAACTTCTTAACATCTCCTTCGCAAAAAACATTACTTTGCATCTCTCCGCGCGCTCTCACTCCTCCACTGTGATAAAATATTAATGCTCGTTGGTCTGAGCATAAAACAAATTGTCCTGGAAATCTCAAATTAAAATTGATTGATGATAGCTTACACCGACGTGGACTTTCTGCTCAAAGTTCCGGGAATTTTTTTCCTTGAGCAGTTAAAGGGTCTTATTCGCCTTGTAAGAGAGAAATTTTCTTCAACATTTCGTGGGGGAGAGTGTTCCGATCCACCTTCTACTGGAAAGGGTTGAAGTTAAAGCCAAAAATTAATAAACTGTCAGTTTCTTTTTCAAACTATTGACTTCTATTTTTCTGGCCGACGTGACGTGTTGGCGCCACTATTTCCTTTCTATAGGATACTACAGCGCAGCTGTTTCATGAAGTGACCTCTCGCATTTCTACCACCCTTGCGTCGCCTCGTATCGCCAAGAGGTTCCTGTCCTGAAAATTCGTGAGATTGAAACCCCCATCGTTTACTTCCTTCCCTGCATCCCTCCCTCATCTCTCTGTGGGAACTCCTAACCCTTTCCGTTTTTTACTTCTAATTTCCTTCTTAAAGCCCACGTTTTCTGCGGCTCATCTGAGAAATTTTCGTTAGGTTTGGGCTTTGGGTGGGTATTTTTCTAAATTTTATTTCTGCCACCTCCCTTAAAAAAGGTGAGTCGATGGTGAACTGTTAAAAGTATTATATCATATATAGAGTATAATATATAATAATATATAGTATATACAATAATATATATATAGTTATATTATATATATATATATATATATATAGTATATATATATATATATATATATACTATACATATTATATATATTTCTATATATATATATACTATTATTATATTATATTATATATATACCTTTATATATATATATCATTCACTCATCCCTTTCCACTAATATATATATATAATTATATATCCTCATACTATTATATATATATATATATTAATATTAGGGTGCACAGTCTTTATAGGGAAGGGTAATTTCAAACTTTATGATAACTATCGTCGTTCACGATCGGTCCTCTCTACAAGCAAAAACGTGGAATTGAGTTCACTTTTTTTGAAATATTTAAAGGGTGCTATAAGGTTTAAAAAAAAATTTAGAATCTTTTAAATTTTCTACTCACTTACGTAGGGTAAATAAATTTCATTAAAAAAAATAGCTTGAAGGCTTATATATAATACTATATAATATTATAATATATTTAATTATATATATATATAATTCCACTTTATATATATTATATATATATATATTATATTATATTATATATATATATATATGTAACTTTCTGTCATATATTCTGACCATCGGGTGACACGATCGACAAATACTTTGTACTTAAGGACTTTAAAAAGACTATATGATTGTAATACTTTCACTTCTTAGTGTCTGACTGAAAAATGTGATATCGATATTAAATGCATTTAGCAACTTTTTTGAATATTTTGTTTCAGAGCACGACAGTGTTTTTCCACTTACCCTAACTAATGTCAAATGTACACAGCTTCGAATGCTCTTCATTGCAGTCATAATGTTCCATATGAAAGACAATTTTTATTTTTTATTCTATTGTAGTTTTGTTATCGAAAACTGCTAAGCTTGCAAGTTTTTCTCCAAGGTACCATAAGGGCCTTGAAAAGGAAGCAATAGAAATTCCACAATCTCTTTGTCTTTGTAATTCATCAGGGTTATGACTTATGACTAGTGCGAGGTCATTTGCAGGAACAGAAGTTGCCAAGGAAGCTTCTATCCAAGGTCCAATGTAGATTGTTACGGCAAAGCGATACATACGACTTATTCCAGAAGATTCTTTAGCTATAAGTTTAAACTGATGTTGGAAAAGGTATATTTTTAAGCAGTAAATAATCTTGGGCATTCACCGTCCTCGATGCAGGGCTCCAGGACACATAAAATGAACTCTACTCCAAGTGTTGGTGTTTGACAAAGAATAATGATTGTTAATTCAAGTAGCTCCCGGTTGTCATCACGTGTTTGCATATTTTTTAGCTGCTTAAAACAAAAACTTAAGGTTTCTACAGTATTTTATCT
Source organism: Trachelipus rathkii (assembly GCA_015478945.1). Classification (NCBI taxonomy): domain Eukaryota; kingdom Metazoa; phylum Arthropoda; class Malacostraca; order Isopoda; family Trachelipodidae; genus Trachelipus; species Trachelipus rathkii. Next base: position 18,035 of record JABUQX010055048.1, read on the forward strand.
GGTTTTTCAATTTCATTTGCAAAGGATTCTTATCATTTCAAGTCAAAAGTGTCCCATTTTTCTCTAAATCTTTTTGAAAACAGATATATCAGGACCAGATGTAAATCCTAAACACAGGGAAAATACTTTCTCCAGCATTATTTCCGTGATATGATGTCGACAAGGTAAATATAGCAACGATTTTTTTAGTTTCTGCTCAATCAAAGTATTCATGCTGTATTCCTATGTCTAGTATTCGATGCGGTCGTGTCGAATGACAAAACTTTAATTCTACCACACAAATTCCATTCATTGGACACTGGAAAACGGCCTCCGCTATGGATTCATCAGTTCATGCAGTAATTTTTTGGACACCAAAAAATTTTGTAATGTCTTCTCCTGATACTACTATAGGCAAGCGATTGACCTTATGGCTGTCAGTAAGATCTGGAAGAAGTTTACCATCCCAATGTACTGTTAATGGGATCGTAGGAGAGAAACTAGTCATCAGTTCTTTTACTTTTTCCTCTAGATATATCATACGGCTACGTCGGATGGTCTCCCTGCTCATTGAAAGATTGCCGACATCATGTCCAAGACTAGCTGTAAAAGGTTGCAAAATATGAGCAGCTTCTCGATTTAATGTCCATGTTACATCAAGACTGGCAGCAATCCCCGGTGTCATGACTGATTTCTTCCTTATTCTCTTACTAGGATTAGAGATGGACGCATTTTCAGCAGCTTTAAAGGTGGAGTCTTCAGATTCGCTATTACTACTACTACTTGATTCTAACGTAACGGTTGTTGAAAAATACAAAATATCTGAATCTGATTTCTGACGCCGATCGACGCTTTCTAAGTATCTTTGTTGAGTGTGATTTTCTAGATCTGCTAACTTCTTATCAATTCCTACCATACATCCTGGTCTTCCTTTCTGCCGTTGAGCCATCAAGAAAGCTTTGTCTTCTTCGTTCTTAAAAAGTTGAAGAGCATCAGTGTCAGCAACGTCGAATTGGTCATTCAAATTATCCAGAATGACTTTTCATTAAGATGCTGGGTAGCTGACTGTCGCCTGCGATTTTTGTAAAACGCTCTCCACTCTTGATGTACCTTCTCGACACGTTTAATACAGTTGTAGTCTACTGAAGTTGGAATCCTTGCTATGGTCCAGAATTGAAATATTTCTTTTATTGCCTCTGTTGCTGACTGATGGATCAATTTCTTTTCATTCTAGTTGAGGTAGAAGAATCGTCTTAGCATTTCCCCCCTGGATGGAAGGCTTAACTGCCAACCCATTTTTCTAAAAGGTCTTTCCTCATACTGTTGTTATTTACTGCCATTAGTTAAAGTAAATACATTATGGATTATCAATAGCTGAATACAATAGGAGAAGTACTTTTTAGTTTAAGTTAAGATACTTTTTCAAAATAAGTTCAATTTTAATTTTTTCCAAGCTTTATAATATTATTAAATCACATAAAATACTCTCAGATTATATATATATTATATACTTATATATATATATATATATATATAATATATATATATCACTTATAATTATATATTATATATTACTTCACTAATATAATAATATATATATATATATAATATTAGAGGTGGCACAAACACACACTCACTATCTTCACCATTTATACATTTTGAAAGCCCCACTCTCGCAGCAACTCTAAATAGGATTCGATTTCTTTCAAATTTTGCATAAATTACGTACACTAACAAAAAAAATTAGTACCTTTAAGACTCTGAGACAATGTAAAAAATAATCTTCTCACTCCTCTCTTCCGCTCACCCACTAATATATATATATATAGATTACTGTATCTCACTATATATATATATATATATAACCTCACCTATATATATATATTATATTATCCCCTCCACCTCACTCACCTCATATAACTCACCTCACTCACTCACTAATATATTTATATATATATATAATATATATATATAATACTATAATATATAATATATAATATATATCTAACCTCCCTTAATATATATATATATATATAATTATATATATATATACTCACCTCCACTCACCCCTCTTATTATAATATATTATATATATATATATATATAATATAATATTATATATATATATATATATTTATATATATATATATATATAAACTATATATATATATCACTCACCTCCTCACCTACTCCCCCCCCCCTCCTTCATATACTTGTATTTCACTTATTTCCGCACAGATGATTCATTTATTATGTGAAGAAAAAAGCATCTATTTTTTCCTCCAAGAAGATTAATATTAAAATGAGTTATAATAACCAGTTAAGAAGAAGTGTTTCGCAGAGCAGTTTGGTTGGCAAATGAAAGGCGGAGACTCTTCCTCTACACTCCCCTCACTCTCGCCGATGACATTAAATTGAGCAAGGAATAGTTTAGAGACAATCTCATTAACCGAAGGGATACAATAAATATACTCAAAGGGTTTATCAGTCTTTTTTTTTTTTTTTTTTTTTTTTTTTTTTTTTTTTTTTTTTTTTTTTTCCTCTATAACTTTTTTTTTTTTTTTTTTTTTTTTTTTATTTAAAATTGAACTAACTTTCTCAGACTGTTTTTTATTGGTCTCTCCTCCTCCTCTCCACTTATTAACTCAGATTAGAAAGAATAATAATAATATAAATAATAAAATAAACACTAATTAATATTTTTAATTTTTATATTAGTATTAATTTTTATAATAATAAATTTAATATTTAATAACCTTTTACTGTTTTATAATAATAATAATAATAATAATAATAATAATAATAATAATAATAATAATAATAATAATAATAATAATAATAATAATAATAATAATAATAATAATAATAATAATAAATAATGATATTTTTTGAAATATATATATGTCTTTCAACAAAAACCGAAATTAAAGTTATTTTTCCTTTAAAAAGTTACAAAAAGAGAAAAAAAAAATTTTTTTTTTTTTTTTTTTTACTTTTTTCAATTTACTCACTGTTAATATTTTTAAATATTTTTGTAAAAATATTTAATTTTTAATTAACGTTTCTTTTTATTTTAAATTTTTTTTTTATTAGTTTTCAATAGACGAAAAATTTATTCTCCTTCGTTCGAGTAAGTGTGCGATTAGAAAATTCTGTGAAATAGTATCAGTTGTAACAGAGAAAATATAAGATGAGTGCAGCAACATTTTCAGGGGAAATAGGAGTTTGAAGAGAGAGAGAGAGAGAGAGAGAGAGGAGAGAGCGAGAGAGAAGAGAGAGAGAGAGAGAGAGAGAGAGAGAGAGAGAGAGAGAGAAGAGGAGAGCTAATAAGAAGAAAAGATTTCAACTCCGTCCATTTAAAAAAAAAAAAGTTGTATGTATGGAACTACCCCAGATATGCGATGTATGTTCAGTACATAGTATGAACTAGGGAGGTGTAAAGAAATTCTGAAATCGACTCAAAACACCCAACCTCTTAGGAGTTGTTTAAGAGAGAGAAATGATGTGATCTTTCTATACGGCACCCAAAGAGCTCACAATAAAAGAAATGCGCACACCACTCCGCTCCACACGCGCACACCACACTCTCACACAAAGTAAAGTATTGATTTGTATGATTTCAGAAAAAAATTTGTTATAGTTGCGTGGAAGATTTATTTTAGACATTTAAACCAGCCATGCTTTCTCATTTCAAACTAGAAAGGAGAGAAAATAAAGGTTAGTTACCTTTTCAATATAAAAGGAATAATGAATTGTGGAATCATCAGCTTAAGAGTAGATAGATGATGGAGAGAGAGAAGAGAGAGGAGAGAGAGAGAGAGAGAGAGTTATACTTTACCCAGGATATTTTGACCAAGAGACCCCATAGAGGATCTTGAAGGAGACTACGAGGAGAGAGAGAGAGAAAGGGTCATTGATGAAAGTAGAAATAGAAGTAGTATAGGCCAGAACTCTAAGTAAGACGATCGGAAAAGAAATTATAAAATTACATTCAAAACGCTGTCTCACCAAAAGTAGGAAATTTGAAAAAAGATTCAAAACGATTCATTAGACACTCGAATCAGCGCAAGAGTTATCAAAATTCCATGAGGGAGAAGGGAAAGAAGATCAGCAGTAGAGTACTTCACTCCAAAAAGACATCTCTCACACTCGCACGCATCATGGCTGATAAGATTAGAAGATGAAGATGTGTCCAAATCAACATGTTAAAAATAGGTCCGAAAACTTTGGAAAGAAAGATGGTTAAAGCGACTGGAAGATGCTTAGATAGTTGAGAAAGGATATTTATCTAGGTTAATCTAGGTCCTACCGCTAAGCGTCACGAATTGTCTATTATAGGTCGTAACTGTACGGCTTTTTAAGTGTTGGTTATTTTAAATTAGTTAGGTACACTATGTCTAGGTTTACGGCAACGAACAATCAAATCTTAGGTAGGTCTAGGTTCCTTACATGGCAACGACGAATCCATTTTCTTTACGAATAGGTTCGTACTGTACTCAGGCTTTTATAGGTTCTTAGGTTAGAATAAAAAGGTTTGGTAAGTTACACACAGATTTCATATATATATATATATATGTATATATAATATATATTATATATATAAATAGTATATATATATTATATATAATTGAATAATAATAGAGTACTAATGTATCGACAGTATAAATATATAAAGGTAGACTATAATATATTATATAATGTCTATATATATGTGGTGCATTTGATGCTAGATGACCCGCAAACTTGAGTAGTTTTTTTAATGTTGAAAAAGTTAAAATACAGTATAATTGACCAAAAATTGCTTTCGGTGTGTTAAGCTCAGATTCTTTCCTTTTGTGTTAATTTTCCTATTAAAAAATTTGTATTTAAACTTATTCAAATGGTGTAGTTATTAATTATTTTCTTAGGTACGAATTTTCTTCAAATAAAATAAAATGGATAATTACTTTTATTATTTAAAATTAACTGATAAATACGTTTTACCAAAGACACTAACTAAGGCAAAATATTCAGAAAAGAGCCGATGAGGAAATTTATTCATCGAAATGGTATGAACACTTACAGTGGAAAACCAAAACATATTTGGAATCAGCGTAAAAGCTTATTACCGGAATGTAAAAATTAGAAGAAAAAAAAAAAAACGAAAAGTACGAGACTTTACAAAAATAAAGTTACAATATTTGGAATCAGCGTATAAGAGCTTATTATATGCAAAGTCGTTTATGATTTAAACTAACGAATACACAAGGGTAGACCGCATTGATACCAGGAGTTGGGGTCTCTCGGCCTCTAGGTGGACGACGGGGGGGACTTCGTCCCCTCTCTGTCCCCCATCGGCCTCGAGCCCCCTAATGGAAATTTATTTCCTTGAACTTCAAATTTTTAAGGGCATCCGAGCCGATGGGGGACAGAGGGGGAATGGGGGTGGGACGAAACGACTTTTACATATAATAAGCTTTTTACGCCTGATTTTAAATATGTTAATTTGTTTTTCTGTAAGTGTCGTACTTTTCGTTTTTTTTTGTTTTTTTTTTACATTACCCGTAATAAGCTTTATACCTGATTCCAAATATGTATTGTTTTTTCTGTAAATGTCATACCTTTCGAGATAATTCTCCTGGCCCTTTTCTGGAATTATGCCCTTACAAAAAAATTAAATAATTATGAAACTGGATAAAGTTTAATAAAGTTACCAAAATCGTACAAAATATTATCTCTCTTTTTCTTTGTCTCCTCATCTCTCTCTCTTCTCTCTCTCTCTCTCTCTCTCTCATCTCTCTCTATATATATATATATATATATATATGATATGATATAGATGAGGGTTATATAAGTATGAGAATTACACAAAAGTAAGTAAGACGAAAGATAGTATATATAATATTATTACTCACCAAGGAAGTAGTAGTATATAATAATCTATATATATAGTAATAGCCAAACTCACTCGGTATATAAAACACACTTAATTTTTTTTAAGAATAATACTATACTATGATATATAGTGTGATATGAATACACTCTCACGAATCACCAGTATTATTACCTATTACTTAGTTTCTATTTAAGGTTAAAGCGAGAGAGAGAGGAGACGATTCGATAGCCATAGAGTAATATATATAATATATGATATAGGTAATATAGGGTATATTAAACTAATAATTATAAAAGGAAAGTAAATTTAAACTTTTAACTGCTTCATCACCTTTACTAAAATCAAGAGATTTATATAATTTTTTTTTTCTCCTTTTAAATGAAAAAAATTTAAAACAAGAAATTGCAAATTAGATAACTTAAAATTTCATGACTCAGAGGAAAAACGCGGGTCATCCAGCTCACATGAACCAATCTATCTATCTCTATCTCTATTCTACCTATTTAAAAGTAATCTATCTCTATCTATCTATCTATCTCTATCTAAATCTATCTATCTAATATCTATCTCTATCTATCTCTATCTATCTTCTATCTCTCTATCTATCTCGGTATCGAAATCGAAGGTCAGACAAGAAACTTAAGTTTTTCCCAAATTTTAAACAAAACAAAATTTTTAAAATTTTTTAAGTTGAAAATAGGTATTTCTTTAATTAAATAGATTTTAATACAGATTTTCCACCGAGAGAGAGAGAGGGAGAGAGAAGAGAGGGATTATAATGTGGATGAGAGGATCTGTAAGAGGATTACGATGGTTTTTTAAATTAGTATATAATGCAAAGAAGCAGAGAGAGAAGCAAGAATTAGAAGAAGGAGGAACAGCAATCGAGATTGCAAGACGCGAGGATCGAGTGTGGAGAGTAATAATGACGCTCTTTATAATACCTGCCCATCTATGAATAATCTAAAACTTGTGTAATTTTTTAACCTTATTTAAATGCACGTTTACTAGTTTAAAAATAAAACTTTCTTGGCATTTTCATCATTTAGTATATTACGATTTTGCTACTCGTAAAATGAAACTTGTCATATCTCGGTGAGTGCGTTTTTCTT
>JABUQX010055048.1:27500-55000 GCA_015478945.1 Trachelipus rathkii
TATTATTATTATTATTATTATTATTTATTAAAGATGAGAAATCCTTCGAAATTAAGAAATTATTTACAGAAAATCTTCATAGTTAAACGATTTCTTATATGGATAAAGGAAATGGTGAGCAGTTGCCGGTTCGCACCGGCTTGCGCGTACCGTGTTAAAATCTTTACACAAAAAGACACCGGTAGTCACTCTTTTGTTTTTAATTTATTGAATATAAACTAATGATAAACGTAAATCTCAGGGCAGCTATAACTTTTATGGTTAAGCAAGTAAGGAACTGAGTGTACTGTTAAAATTTTTAGGAATAGTCATCACTTAAGTAATATATAAGTGAATATATATAATATATTAAGATATTTTGGGTAAAAATTATCTATTTAGACTATTTTAATATGTTATATATATGTTATTAATGTATTAGGTTTAACGTCTCATCTCTCTCTTCATACTCTCTCTCTCTCTTCATACTCTCATCTCTCTCTCTCTCTCTCATCTCTTAAAATATCTTCTCTTCTCTCATCTCTCTTCTCTTCTAACTCTATTCATTTCTTTATTTATATCTTTTTTACATTATAGTATATATTAATTAATTATATATATATTATATATATTTTATATATTAAATATATATATTATAATAATTATAATATATATATATATTATTTATAATATATATATATTAAATATATATATATATATTAATATAATTAATATATTAATTATATATTACTAGTATGGTCACTACCACTCTAACGGGGCTAGAACCTATTCGAAGAGGGTATTAAGGTATGTTAAAGCGTACTTAAATAAGTATTATGTTACACATCTACCCTATATAATAATATTAATATATATAATATATAATAATATTAATATATATATATTTATATTATATATATATATATTATATATATTATATATATATATATAATTATATATATTAATTATATAATATATTAATATATATAGTATATATATATATATATATTAATATGTATATATATATTATATATAATATTATATATATATATATATATAAACGTTTATTAAAAAGTTTCACTTTTGAAATAAAAAGTATATGTTAACTTTGCTAAGTTAATTTACTACAATATTATATTAATATATATATTATATATATATTAATATAGTATAAATTAATTAATCATATATATATATTATATTAATAATATATATATATTATATAATATTAATTAATTAATTAATTTTATGAATATTAATAAAGAATGAAGCTTTGATTAGTTATATGTCCTATTTAAATTAAGTGACATAATAAAATTTAAATAGATAAGCCTTTTTCTTTATAAGTGAGGCATGTGATGATTAAGGCGTAGGGCGAGAGGACTCAATACCCATTAGCACATAAATCCAAGTTTTTATGTCACGTGATGCTCGTGGCGCTAATTTGATGTGATTCCCTCTAATTTGTTGCCAGGAACACTCTGTAAATATTCTCGAAATAGTGTTTTTTCGCTAGTGCTCGCGCGATTTTCTCTGTGGGTGTAATAGCAATGGCTTATAGGCAGAATAATTTAGGAAGAAAAAAAAAATCGCGTAAATATTGCTAAAATGTCGCATGAGGTTGTGCAAATGATGATTTTTATATCATGTTCACGCCCACATTTCTATTGGCTTACTCGTTAATAGCCTATATTTTGCCTTGTGAGAGTGTTCTGATTTTAGTATAATTTTTTTTGAAGAGCAGAAAATATTTTATATGTTATGTAAATGGTGTGTCTCTAATGATATATAATTCAAAGTTCAAGACCAAATACCGCCAAGCGTGGAACGTTCAAACTTCAAATTCACAATTTATAATAATTAAATTTCTATAAAAATAATAATGAATATAATTCACATAGTTTTATATTATAGGTGCACATAAAAATTATTACATAATTAAATACTATATTCTACCATTTATGATTTTGAATGAGTTTTCAATAAAATTAGTTCAAAGTAATAACACATTAATAATAATAATAATAATAATTAATATTAATAGTATAGAGATATAAGAATATGAAAATGTAATAAAGTTAATGCTTACAGTTGTTGAGAATTTTTTAATATAGAATAATAATAATAGGTTATTTCGTTTAGTAAAAATTTATGAATCATTATTGCTACATTTTAACATAATATATAAATGGAATAATAATAATAAAACTAATAATACAGTGTATAATTAGTTTCTCAATTGTAAATTTAATGCACCACTAATAAATTAAAATATACACAAAATGAGATATAATGATAGGTGAATAATAAGAAGAGCGGCTAAAACTTAAGTGAGCTACTATAAGAGGATAATACTAAAATTAATAGAGAAGACTAACGGAATCCAAGGCAAAGTATAGACAAAAGATTATATCGAACTTACATCCGTCCGTGATCCTAGGGTATTAATAAATAATCAATCTAAATGGCACTCAAGAATTAATATTATACATTCACAATTCCATGGGAAATACATTAGAGATGACTCACATAATTGCTAATAAAGTTAGATAAATGTTATATTGAAGAAAGATATAGAGTAGTTGCTGAAGAGGAAGATGAGTATAAGTAATTGAAATGTTTCTCTATAGAAAGATATGAAGAGTATAATCAAAAGAAAGCTATAGTATAAGTAACGAATTGAAAAAAGCAGGGCTAGGACATGGAGGAGCACCAAGAAGAGAACGCTAAAATTTTGAACGCAACATCAGAAAAGTATAGTTATGAGTTTAAATAGAGATGGTACATTGTGGATGGAGCCCCAACCACCTACTCTATAAGAAAATGATTCAACTCAATTTATATTTACGCGCTCTCAAAAAAAATTATCTTATACTTCCGATTGTTTCACGGACACCCAAATATAATTAAATTTAAAAACTTTTAATTAACAAAAAGTTGTTGACCAAAAAAATTAAATATGAATAATGCATAACTCAGGTTCAGGAATCATATGCACAAAATAGTATACACTTTGCTAGCGAGGAGTAATACACACACAATACAATACCCAAAACTTTATGAGGGCTCTACGCGAGGCTTTCGGGATCTCCTCACTAGGCACACCTTACTTCACTTAACTAGAACTTAATACATTTCACCTACTAGGGCGATCTTACATTATGTGGGATAGTTAACTCTCTCGGCTTCTCTAGAGTAGGCATTCCTGAGCTAAAATTTAAACTACACTTAGCTCCACTGGACCTCACATTCGCATTCAACTTACTAATGGTATAGACTGTTACCTACTTAGCTTAACTTCAATAGCTTATCAATGATCTAAAAGACTTGATACTATCATTCCTCTTTTTCCTTTCTTAACGTAAAGTGATAAATAAGATTCAATTTAATAATCATATTTAATTAGAAATATATAATATAATAGAGTATAATAATAATATATATTATATAATTTACAAAATGATGGCGAGACGGATGGATAAACACTGGACTAAACCTACTATATAATATTAACAAATAAAGTATCTTTAAACTAAATCATTTTATACACTCAATAATAATAAATTAAACTTAATATATCCATACTAAGTTACCACTAATTGCAAATACTTCCCAAATTATAAATTGAGATTATATACCGACACCAATAATACTTTAATTTATGTGGGTTGTTTTTTATGAGGTAATATTATGATGAAGTAAACTTCTTACTCTAGTGTGAACGTTATCTACTAATTAATTTGAATTCACTTTATAAATCTATTCTTATTATATATTTTTGTTCTCATAGTTAATTTTATATCATTAGGATACCTTATGATAGTCGGTTCACAATGTAATATCATTTCATGACACCCATATAATCACATGTTATCATTATTCATTGTGATCGAAGGTGTGAAGTGCATGTGAATCATTAGGGTATGACAGTTATTATTATTCTATATACGATGCTCATTTTTCATTTTAATATTGTTATACCTACTTCATGTTATCGTTTATCCTATGTCTTTAATTATAGATCACTCTTATCATGACAAGGTCCTTGGTAAATTTATATTCGCATTTATGTGTATATTAAATCAATATATGCTTGTACAGAGATCTTTTTCTACCTGATTATCATACATTTATTTATACCATGCTTTCTTTCGAATGTATCACAATCGATGCGGACAACGCAAGTTCCTGATTAAGACATAAAAACAATCACTTCCTATACTATCGATGGTATATCATTTTCATTATGCACTTCTTATTATATATTATGTCTCTTGGAGGCTTTAGAGCGTTTCGTCAATATCTGTCTGGTTAGGATTGTGGGACTTGGCGAAAGTCGGTCTTCCTTCTGGTCCCAAAACTCTTTTGATCCCTGAACACTGCTATGAACTAAATTTGTGTGGTTATCGCGAAAGAGTTTTGTATAGTAAGACCACTCTAGATATGGTGTTATGAAACTGTAAGTTGCAATACAACTTCTCATGGGTAGGGTATTGACCTATTCAGTGGAACTAGCATCTTCCATTTGGCCTCGGAAACTCAGTTTTCGCCTAAATGCAATTTCTTCCTCTTTTCTCTCCATGAAGCTTATGGGTGTGGTGGTTTCTGAGTTGCAGCATGTAGAATAGAATTGGGTTCATTTTTGTACTAGGAGTAAGTCCAAGAATTGACTGATACTTACAATTTTATATTAGTATTGAGAGTCAGCCAGTGTGGCGGTTTACATGGTGCCTCCGTAGTCGCTCGTATATATATTATTTAATAATTATGTAGCTTGCTATAATAGGGAGGTTTTCTCCTCTTGCTGTGCTCTTAGCGATTATTATACCACAGAAGCTCTCTCTCGCGCAAGAGGGTCTCTTCATATGATTGCGATGTGGCCCTATATAAAAAAAATTCCTCTGATTTCATGGTGAGTGTGTAATATATATGCTGTGTGCTAGATTTTGCATATTAACTGAGAGATCTTGTACACTAATTTCCAATAATTTAGATTCTTTATAGGAGTATATTGAGGAATTAATCACCGAGATACGAAATGCTATAAAAGTGCCAGGGTAGGAAATATATTAGATGATTAGAAGTGTATAAAGAAGCAGTGGTCTCTATTCCTATACTCTAGCGAGGCGAACTCCCACAGCACATACCCTATCAAGCTCATATAGTATGATATGAGCGGGACGTGTCACTAGTGACGGATCACTTGTTAATGAATCTCATAGTAATATACACGTATATATTATCCAGGATAGTAAAGTTTACATAATTATTTTTATATTACATTTACTATATTTTATTTTTGTAATTTTGTTAACTTATATCTATTATAATAGATGGAGGGCGTGGTAACTGTATCGAAAAGCCTTGTTTATGGCATAAAATTGTTACTATAAGAAGAGATACGTTGGTTGAGTGATTAGGTGGAGCCTTTGGTTAAATACTCCAGTGTGAAGTGAATATATAGTATGTAAGTATATTGAGGTGAAAAAAGAAGCTTGGTTAGTTAGAGTGTAGTGTTGGATAATTTAGATTTTGGTAACTCTAAAAAGCCCTAGAATGATCTCGAATGTTTTCAAGAGAGGAAAGATGGTTTGGGGAATTATATATCTCAAGAGGTGGAGAAGATACAAAGGGAGAATAGTTTAAACAGTGTGCATACGTAGGAGGGATGTAGGAAAAATTGAAGAATTAAATTCTCGATGAAACTCACTCTAGTTTTGAGAAGATTAGATAGTAGGAGATCAAATGGAGTGACTTACAAATATATGGTCTGGCGAGTGAAACTGGAATATTAGTGAATGTGGCTCTTCTGGAGTTGGAGTGTTGCTAGGGATAAATAGTTGCACAGAAAGGTTAAGAATGAGAATAAAGGGAATCTGCTTTAGAATAATGAATAGGGATAGTGTTTTCGTAACTGATGAAATGGATGAAGGGAAGTGTGATGGAACACTTCGTGAGTATGATATTATTTGTCTATTAAGTCGAGGTCTGGTATTCTCAGCTCAGAATAAAGAGGTGATTATTTGAAAGTGGTGGTGCAGTGGAGGTAGGATGGTCTAGCCTTGACGGAACGTAAGATAGTATTGAGTATTGGGTTAACTTTTTGTAGTGACAGTGATATAGTTACGTCCATTATGATAAGTGAATGATATTAGTAATGAAGGTAACATAAGAGTGTAGATTGAGATAATGTTTTGGGCAGGACCTTAAGGAATGCTTGTTGAAGTTTATGACAGGGTTTATTAGATAGCATAGGTAGATTAGGGTTACTCTTGGAGATGAGAAGGTGGAAATAGATATGAGTACTCCTTTTAATCGAAGGTTAGATCTGCATGTCAATTTATTAATAGTCAGTTTGAATGTGATGGATTATTGATAGTATTTGCTGTACACTAGAAGACGTTTTGGTATTGGTAGGCTTATTTGTGTTTAAAAGGTGTGACAATTTAGATTCGTGAAGGGGATGTTGGGAAGGGTGGTAAAATATAATTGACTCGGTTAGATAAACCTTTTTTTATAAAGTTGTATTATTGAGGGTTCGACAGAGATAAGAAGCTTCGGGAAATTCGTGTTTGTGAGGAGAGATATGTTATAGGGGTAATTGAGTTTTGTATGAGTGGTGTTGTAGGTCAAAGATTTTATTTATTGTCTACAGGGTATTATTGTGGGTTATCGATTTGATATGGATAGTGTTTTTATAGTTTACTCACGTCTGAGTGACTTGTATGTTACAGACGGGTGTAAACGGTGTATGCTTAGATTGTGAAGACACAAGGGTAGCTATTTAGGAGGAGTATGGAGAGATTGATGTGGTGGTATACAAATCTATTTTACATTATAACTAAATATATATAATGATATAATGAATTAAAAATATATATATGAGAGAAGTGAATAAATTGTATTTAGGGTTTTATGGATTTGCAAACAATATAGCTGAGTATATGATAGGTATTAAATAAGGAAACTATCTATTAGTAAGGTGTTAGTGTATATATAAGTAATTATCATAGTGTAGGCTTCTGAATGGAATCATAAAAGTAGTTATATATGACGATAGTGAAGCGTTAATGTTAATATAAGAGAATATAAATGGTGAGTCGAATTAAAGTGACTGTGTTTAAAGTAGTTAATAGCGGTAATGATGAGAGCAAGGGTAATGATTTGTTATAGTCTCCTTGGTTAATTCAAATTTATTATGTATAATGTACATTGTAGGATTATGATATAAGAATTTAAAGGTGGTAAGATGGTAAGATGGATGGTGATGTTTATAGAATTGAATGTGAAAATGATATCTAGAGAGTAAGCTGCGTGTGTGCAGTGTTATTAACTTCCTACGTGTTTTATATAGACTCGTGTGTAATATTTGATATCGTGTCTTTTTAGTGCTAAGGATTTGTGAATGCTGGAAGCAGAGAGTTCTGAAGAAAGTGTTATAGGTGATAGAGACAAGTATATTAGTCTCACGAGATGCTGAAATACTATAGTGAGCCCGTCATCGTTAGAGAGAGGATTGGATGTTGACATAAGTATCTCACGATAGAAAGTAAATGGTATCTCACTGGTTTGTGAGTATCCAGAACTCAAAGTATCCTTCTGGAGCACGTCACAAATAGTAAGTATAGAAATGCTCACTCGATGAGTAGCCTAGCTGGATACACACTTTCGATGTGAGAATTTCACTATCAGCATCAGATTTACACTGCCTAAAAAGGAAAACGAGATGTATTAGACAAACTTCAGGGAAAAGGCTTGCTCTCAGACTTTAGTAGGAAAATATGTTGTGAGATCGAGCCAGAGTTAATGTGCTCGCGCTCCTCGTTGACAACGATTAAGTTAGGTTTTGCTGAGGGAAGGTTATCTGAATGTAAAAAGAACTACAGCAAAGTCCTGTGGAGATTATAGCCAGGTGGCTGAATATTGTGAAACGTAAATATTGCAAGACAACTACACATGATAGGTGAGCCAGAGACTAGTTCCTGCAGACAGACGGGTAAACGTGTGCAGTTTATGGTGATTACTTCTATGGGTTGTCGCATGCGGGTAGTCATATGACTTTTGATGAGTGGGAATAAATAAACATCATTTATCATAATATAATGGTGAATTTCTTTATATATTATTTTATATCAATCCGAGTTATATAATATATTAGGTGCTTGCTCTAATTAAAATAAGCCACCATAATTTAGAAGCCTAACTACTCATATATAATATATTGTAGTGATATAACCTATCGAGATATATACGATACACCATGAATATAATTTACATATCACTCATATGTCTCATTCTGTATATATATAATTACGAAGTATATACTATACAGTAAACTAGAAGTAATAAAACCAAAGAAATAAACTACAATAACGTGAAAGGATTAATTTAAAAAGATAGATTGACTCTCACTATAAATAGCTAATTAAAACTAATTAAAAAATTCTCCAGTAAATAGAATGTCTCAATTTTATACATCGGCCAATATGGCTCGAAAGATTTTTTTGCAAGTGTTCGCTCCAAGCAGAGATGTCAATCACACTGGTCTGAAAATTATAGACTTTAGATTGCATACTAACTTATGCTTACCTGTCGTTGTATCACACTGTTCACTCTTTATTTAACCTCCATACATTTATGAGTATAATCTCAGTATATATTCGAGGCAGTAAAATTTTTAAAAATATTTATTGTTATATACTCGCACTACGTAATAAGTCTATGAATTTCACTTGTTCTCACACGTAATTACTTAATACTCGTTCGTTTACGTAGTGGTGCGCCGCTTTGATCCTTTTTATATTATCTTTTTTAGGATATTAAAGAAATCTACTATTATAATTCAACACATTAATAATGAAGAACGCTCCGAGAATCTGCAGCAAACGATATCAAATGTTTCTGACCGTTTTTTATTTATCTCACTGCCCTAAAGAACTTTTTACGGCATTGGGCAAGATGGGTCACTGCCCCTATTGCTCTACTGCACTCAATTGTTTAAGTTTTGGAATTATGTGTGAGCAGAGAGATTATCATTGTGAATTCCATACGAACTTTAGTTATGTAGTTTCTAACACTTTTATGTACTCACGTGTAAATTCATAGAGGTAAATGGTTACTGAGTGATCCTATGCTTCCTATCTCTATATAGTGTATTGATACAGAAGATTTTTCAAATGGGGAAGCACACACTCTCATATAAGGACGATACTCTAGGTCGTAGAAACAAATCTCATTTAAAAATTGAGGATATGAATACCGTCTAACATTATGAGTCTGATATGTGTCGATGAGTGTGATTAGACTTAACGGGTAAACTTACAAATGAGCATATATTAGAAATAAATGAGCACAGTATGTTACGTTGGCGCAGATTGGTGATTCACTAGTGAAATAGGCATGGAATGTACGTTAGAAACGTCTGTCATAGTGAGTGGTTTTGTGTGATGTGGGACCTTTTCCTTGGATTATTTAAGTATGGTTATGTCGGTGTCTCTCGAGAGATAGTCGGACTATTTAACTTGTTGAATAATTCAGACTGTTTCATGAGACCCGTAAGAAATAAGATGTTATGTATTAGACAGTGATGTCTACATTAATAATGAGACATTTTCCTGAGAAGAGGATGTAGTATGATGATGGTTGAGTCAGGTCGACAGAGTTACTCACGAGAACAGGCAACAAACGCGTTTTTCCCCTTTGTTGAGGGATTTTAGAATGAGATCGCGACGTGTGTTTATTTTTTGCTGGGGCTGGTATGGTATTATTAGAACACTCACTCCCTAGCCTATATGCATCAAATGATTAGTAAGCCCCACACTGACTCTCACGAAATACGTGATGCTCCATAGTGAGGGTCCGTGCTATAATGTTAGATTTCTTGAATGCACTTTTATTTTTCTGTATATATAACATTTATTGTATTTTATAGGTCTCGCTCATTCAAACTCGTAGGAAGTGACTTGTGATTTTTTTACTATTAGATATGTTTTCAGAGTATTTTTCTCTATCATGAGAGTTGATATACCAGTAAGTAGTGGCTGTCGGTTATTATTAAACTGGAGGCTTATATTCCTTTTTGAATAATTTCATTTGTATACATTTGTTTGTCATGTTTCTATTCACTGTACTATTTGTTTCTTGTTTCCAGTGCTCATATTGGTATCAGCATACTCCTTTACCGCACAGATACTTTGTGAGGATGAAGTAAGGCGTTGTGGTTGCAAATTTGAAGTATATATAAATAGTATCTTTATAATATATATATTTATGTTATCTTAGTTTTAATTTTACTTTGTATATATATTAATAATAATTTTATAACATACTTATTCATCACTCCTGTTGAGTTTAGCGCAGGATAAGTAATGTTAGCACTATCCATTTAATAATACTTTGTAAAACATATATTTAATTTATGTTATTCGTACTTTTATTGCTAAGATTTTAGTCAGCGTGAATGCACAAAAATTGTTAGCATATAAAGTCAAATAAAGTTAATACTAATAAACCGTCATTATTTGATGAGATATTATACTCTTTCAGGTTCAGATTAACTCAATAAGAGGTCAGCATCATAATTAATTAAGAATCAAAATGAAAAATCTCACTCTCAAATAATACTCTCTTCTAAGAAAATCCTCCCTCGGTCAATATAGTAATGCGATTTAAAACTTCAAGTGAGGAAAAAGGCTGTGACTCACACTTATGATAATTTTATTTATGAATCACTAAAATAATTTTATTACATTCTCTTACACCTCAAAAATATATTAGCTTGAATTTACACTCTTTAATTATTCTACCTGACTACACACAGAACTACCAAGACGAACTAATTCTCAATTTGTCAAATGGCTTCGCAAAAGAGGTACTCTCTGTTACACATAACCAACGACTGAGAGAGAGTGTCATATGCTTCAATCCTCATGCATTATCGAGCCTACAATATCCGAAAGTACTCTGCTCAAGCTAGACAAGACTTTGTTATGTTTTTATATTTCTTAAGTAATGATATAGCACACTATATATTAAAAGAATATTTATAATAAGATAAAAATAGGAGGAACCTTAAAGTATCTGAAATCTGCTCTATGGACAAATATGCGTTACCCTATATTCTATGATCTTACTGTCATTATATGTTTGCCTCCATAATTAATAGGTGTTATTAGGGTGCATGGCTACTTTAAGACAATAATATCGAGCAATGTACATGAGAGGCCGCTGTCACCTGTACTCGCCAACTATTTTATTCACTAGTTGAGTTTATATTTATTAAAGTGAGTGAATTTTGATTAATACACTTATTAAATTATAATGACCGTATTTTAAGTCACTTCCATTAATATTTCCAATTAAATTCCTTCAAGATTTATATTTTGTAATTAAATTTATATCTTAAAACTTTATATATCCAGAAAGCAATCGATTCAATCGTGTTTGTGAAAATTAGATTCTATCCTATCATATTTTAGAAGTTAAATATTTACTCAATACATTCTCTTTTACCATATCTATAAAAGTAATAAGATAACCATATTCTCACTCTATACAAATTTATTAACATTTATACATTACATTACTTATTTTTAAATATAATATATAATATATATATATATATATTAATTATATAATATATATATATAATTATTAATAATATATATAGTATATATATATTATATATATATTAATATATATATATATATATAATATTAATATATATATTATTATATATATAATATATATATATATATATTAATTATATATATTATATATATTAATAATATATATATATATATATAATTGAAATAAAACATGTAAATAACGAATAAAACGAAGTTAACAAATGTATCATTTTTTAAAAAGAAATAATAAATAACAAGATTAAAAATCATGGTTATAACCTCTCATACCTTTTTTTTTATATTTATTAAATATCGCTTGTATTATGATAGTGTGGGTTTTACCTTTTATTATTTTATTATATAATGGTAATAAAGGGAATTTTTAACCCTGAAGGTCAAATAATATACTAAAATGTTATTGCTTTTCATGTAAATGGTGTTATTAGTAAATAAATTACTATTAGAATATCCATAAGCCGTACTTATTCCTCATTTCTAAGTACTCTCAACTTTTAATATAAAAAATAAAAAAGGTAATAAATAAGCAATAAAGCAATTCTATATAAATAATACCATTACTAAATTGGTTGGTTTGATAATTATATTTACAGAATATAAGTTCATTTTATAGATTAGTTTTATAAACAGATATTATGTGATCACAGCTTTTTAGTAATATAAATGTAAGAACATAATTTTATTTAATTTATCTTATTTAATATTTATAATTTTTTAAAATAAGAATATAAAATTTTTAATATATTTTTTGATAAGTGAATATATGATATCTATTATGAACTATCTCTCACCTGTGCAATATCTTATTTCGGGGAGAAGTATAATCTAATAAGTACAATATATCTTTAACTCAGTCTATACGATGGAAAATGTATAGTATAGAGGTCGAGCGTCACCTTACACATAAAACAACTTGGTTAATATATATAGCGGTATTTATATATTTTCAGTTTTGTGAATATGTAGTAATTTACCTGATCATGGAAGTTGTTAGAGTTGAGAGTTAGTTCTTAAACAAGATTGGTTTTAGAGATCACAAAGCTTTCGCAAGGTTGTGTGATAAAACTTGGTGGTTATAATTCGCAAAAGCTAACTGATGAACATGGTTAAAAGAGTATAGGTTATCATGAATTGATAGAATATAGCATGAACCAGTACAGTGCTAGTTGGTGGAATGACTGACTCTTTTTGCTTTTAAGCATTGTTTTAAGTGCAATGTATTGACTTTAGAACGCATTTATGTGAGAGTGTGTTTATCTGAGGTTATATTATAAGATTCTAGCCTGGTATATAGGGAGTATAATCACTGGAATGAAAAGGGAACGGATGATTGCAGGTGGAGTAGGAAAGTTCCTTTCGAGTAGAATATATCGCTGCAAAGCGCAATATGTTGTGACTGTTATATATATTAAATATCTTTTGATGTTGTGGTTAGAGTGTTATATAAAAGGGTACAAATTGTCATTTGGCTGGGCAGTGCGCTAGACGCTCTTACCATGGTCATGGAGTTGTTTATGTTGCTCTACTCCTAAGTGTTAATGTCTTATTAATAGTAAGTGAGATCTGGTTCATAGGGAATTAAAGAGGTATAGATCTTTAAAGTATCATTGTGTTCAGTATTATATATATATATATATATATAAGTAATTAATGGACAATCTTTAAGGGGTTACGTATAGGTATAGGTGTATAAAGATAAGAATTGTAATTTAAATATGAGGAATATACGTATTAGAGAGAGATTTATTGTATAGGGTTGTGACAAAAGGGTAAATTAGATGAGAGATAATAATAATGGAAATAGTACGTTGAGATGGTATATTTTGTTCATGTGTTTTAAAGGATAGATGATTAGAGTTAGTATATTGGTTAGTACGAATGTAACATAGATTGTGATGTAGTGCTGGAATCGTGACGGCTTGGATAGAGATACTCAGAACATAAACTATAGTGGAAAACATACGAGATTTAAACAACTTTGATATTAAAAAGGATCAAGACTACTGGAGAGTAAAGTATGTAGCTCATGTGCATGAGGACAAGAATAGACTAGTTTTAGAAAAGACTAGTCACGAATAATTTTAATAAACTTATTTAAAAAGGCGAGCAACAATCTCAATTGTTTTTTGAGTGTCGACTCGGACGGCATAGTCTATATAAACAATAGGTCTCGCATGACATTATCTTACGCACACAATAGAAACTTTCAATGCGTACTAGAATTGAAATATTTTATTGGCAATTATAGTTTTTTGCCTTTAGCAAGCTTCAATACACTATATATCATATAGTATATATATATATATTATATAATATAGTACTACATATTTAAACATGATGTAATATAATTTTAATTTTTACCTGTCTCTATATTTTAATGTTTAATAATCACACATGGATCAATAAACTCAATTAAACACTATAAACAAATTTACTATTAGATATTTTTGAGAGCTGTAATTTATATGAAATTTGATGTACGTCATAGATATTACTAAAAATGACATTAGTTTTTGGTATAAACTCACTAAGTACACCATGGTTTCCCCCTGACGATAGCATTGCCACGTAAGAGGTTATGAGACACTTGGTTGTGAGCTGTGAGTGAAGTTTTCTCGATATCACTAACTATTTTAGATTAAAATCTATGGATCAAATAAAAAACAAACTAAAATAAGCTAAACATTCATACCACAATCTGAGATAGATTTATAATGCAGAAGACTATAAATGTGGAAGAGGGTTATCTGGACCCCTTGGCTTATCACGCGACGCTGAAACGCAAGATTTTAGATGGGAATTTTATCTTCTCTTTACCAGCTCACAAGAACGGAACTTCCGCGTAATAGTCGCAGCTTGTATTTTGGCTCTTAGAATGTCCCAACCATAATATTAAGTATATGATACTACTACATTTCTGTTGTTTTCTATAATATCATACTCACTCAGTGTATACAAATAATCCAATTTCGAATTTTATTCTATCATAAGAAATAATATGTAAATATAATAGTAAGAATGAAACACATATCATAATTTCATATTTTAAATATACTAAATATATACCGTGCCCATATAAAATTAAATTTTAGTTTAACTATAT
This sequence comes from Trachelipus rathkii, assembly GCA_015478945.1. NCBI lineage: Eukaryota > Metazoa > Arthropoda > Malacostraca > Isopoda > Trachelipodidae > Trachelipus > Trachelipus rathkii. Next base: position 42,228 of record JABUQX010055048.1, read on the forward strand.
TTTGATGATATTCTGGCTCATAATAGAAACACCAACAAAAACAAATTAATTTTATTGTACTTAGACCTTGCTTAAAAATAGAGAATGATTGCAAAAGCCCCATGGAATGGATTTCGTGTAGGTTTATGGTATGATGACAATTCCTCCTTGCCCTATAGGGAATTTGATCTTCAAACTTGACAGATGACACAATTAGTTTTGAAGGGTTCCGATCACGGTCCCTGTGAAGCTCTATGGGTGGATTTTACTGATATTCAGAAGAGATTCTGTACCCATAAAATAGGTATTAATAAGTTTAAAGCTGAGGTGCTTCTTTTCGACTTTTAGTCCTATATTCCTATTATCTATACTTTTCTTACCTCACGGTGTATGTTAACCAAACCTATACTCTCACAGTCTTGAGGGATGAGATATAGAAGGTGTATTAGTTAGATGATTAATATTAATATTATTAATATATATATATATTATTAATATATATATATATATATATATATATTAATATATATATTATATATTAATATATATATATATATATATATATATATATATTAATATATATATATATATATATATATAATATTTAAATTTAATATATTATATTATATACTCATGGCTTCACATAACGTGATATATTATAGAGCGTACGGGTATTAAGTATATAAGTCGTGACTATAGGTGCTAAGCGCTGGTTCCAAATATCCCTATATTAGTTCAGATCCTAAGGTAGAAATTACCTATAGAATAGTTCCCTTCCTTTAAATAGGCTCATATGAATGTCACTTAACCACTTGCACTTAAAATATATATTATATATATATATTATAATATATATATATATTATATATATATATACTATATATTATATATATATATATATATCATAATATATATATTATATTATATATATATATTAATATATATATTATATATATATAATATATATTGTGTGTTGGTTGAATGAAATTATTCTTAAACTAAATAATGAAGTAGGTTGAACGAGAATATATTATATATTACAATTATTTTCACATGTATATTAATTGTTATCGATTGTCACTCTCGGGGTCATCATTTCTTGTTACTAATTACTATATTGAAGTTTAGGTACAGAGAATATAAAAAGAGATAAATGTACTTTTCTATTTTTATTTCTATATAGAACTAATTTGTATATTTATTGAAATTTATTCCCAGTCGAGATTAACGATTCACAATAGGAAAATTATAGTTCAAATTTTACATTATAATAGATCAGTTGATCAGAATAATGGAATATTGGTATTTAGTTAGCTTAGTAATAATGAAAGACCGGAGCTCTATACAATAGAAATGTATCAAATTCTCTTAGTCATCTCAATCAATCCTTAATATCTTTCTATGTATATACGATAAAGGACCTCGCCAGAACTGTCACAATCTCTTGGCTTCCTCGGGAAACCTGTCTCGTCCCCTGCTTGAGCCGTCACTACTCTCCATTTGGCCACGTAGATCTGCGTGAAACTTTTATCAATGTGATTTAAAATGTTAACATAACAAAGAATACCAGTTGATATTTTCGTTTAGACATAACAGCAGCAACGCTAAAATTTTGGCTGGTAAAATTCGAGAGAAATCTGTTTGGGCAATTCTGTCGCTTTGAGTCATGCAAAGCATAAACATAGCACGGCCTACACACGTTTTAGTGAGGGTCCTGTAATTATCTCGAGAATCCTCTCTCATGTAAATATTAAATATAATTTATGGTTGAATTTTTTATTTATACTGGCTATATATATATATATTATATATATATATATATTAATAATATAAATAATAATATATTATATATAATATATATATATATAATATATATTATATATTAATTATATATATATTAATATATATAATATATTATATATGTACACTAGAAAAAAATTCTGTTACCATTTATGTAACTTTAGTTGTATACGTTATCTATATATATTTGTATCACATCATGTAGCTTTTTATTATACAGAATTTAATTTCTCTCTATAAATGGCATTAATAAAAAGGGCACCCCTTTGCCTACGCTTCCTCATTCTGTTTCTTATTCTGTTTTCTAATCTTCAAAAGTACTTTTAGGTTGATGAGTTTGTCGTTTTCAAATGTTCGCGGACCAGGGGACGAAACTTCCCAAGATTATTGCTTTCCAAGTGAAACCACAAGAGTACGACCGTAAGTTCTTTTCTCTTCTTTATTTCTTTTTTTTCTTTATATATATATATTAATATTAATTATATATATATATTATATATAATAAATATATAATATATATTATATATATATATATATATATATATATATTTATATAATTATTATATATATTATATTAATATATAATTATAATACTTAATATTATATATATATATATATATTATTATTATATATATATATATATTAATAATATAGAATAAAACATAAAATATTATTCATTTGATATAGATCATATGTTATATCACAATACTGAATTTATATATGAAGCTACTTGATAATTTATATTTAATTAATTTCTATAAATAATGATAACAAAAATATGAGTGTTTAATTGAATATGTTAGAAAATAATATAGTGTTTAGTTGAGAGGAAATATAAAAAAATTGGTCCTATATATGTTAATCCAACGCCTATTTAAGACATAGTTTCAATAAAATCATGCTCATCTTGCAGATTTTCTAAACGATAACTTACTCAAAGAAAATGTTTTTATATATAAGAATTCAAAATTAAAATTTAAATTTTATATTAAGTTAAAAAAAAAAAAATAAAATAAAAAAATAAAAAAATAATATAAAAAAATTAAAAAAAAAAATAAAAAAAAAACTGGGAAAATGTTATGAATATCTTCAAATTTCATAATTTAAATAAACATATATAATACATCATAATATCTTATTCTATAATTTCTTTTATTTATATACTCATAATTGTATTATGTAAAAAAAAAAAACTGGGAAATGTTATGAAGTCTTCAAAATTTCTTATATAAAAACATGTAATACTAATCCTACTGCCACAATTCCTTACTTTATGTATAGGTTTATAAATATATATATAGCAATATTTAATTATTTTACCCCCACTCACTGGTCGGGAGCTAAGGGGCGGAGGAGCCCTAAGAAAAAAATGTTCGTGTTCATACATTTGTATCGTGACTTCCGATGGATTTTATTATCTTTTTTCTAATTAAAAATATTTATAACAAAAATATTTTGAGTTGCATTTTAACGGATTTTTACATGATTGTATTTTTATCTAGGGCCCCCCCCCCCCATAGAAGAAAAATACAATCATACAAAAATCCATTAAAATCCGGTGGTTTTAATTTTAATTTCCGTTAATTACAGCACATTGATAAGATTTTAAGTAAGCTAGTAAGGTGCGAAGAAAATATGTAAACAATTTACTGATCCATGTTTTAAAAATCTAGTTCCTGGGATAAGGAAGTGTCATTAAAGGAAATAATGAACACCGCGCTATCTTGCACTATGGTTTTAGGGTGGTAAATTGGAAGAATGTTAATTTAATTAATTTTAATTATTGTTTTTAAATATGTGATTATTATATTTCCATATTAAATTATTGATCTTATTAACTATTAATTGTTACTTTAATTATATATTATTATATATTTAATTATTTATTTAATTTATATATATATAAATTATTATATTATTTTATATCTTAATTATTTAAATTATATAAAATAACGTTGATTATATGTAATCTAAAATAATTTTTATTGTATACCGAGTATAAACAGTATAGTTCTCGATACGTTTAAATTGATTACTTATTAAAAAATATCGATTTTTTATCTACGAATATTATTTATATAAATTAGATTAGGACGCTAAAATTATCCGTTAAGCGTACCTATTCCGCTTGAAATTTATCCTTTTAAAATACTTACTCTGAAATTAATAATAGATTCGCTCAGTCATTCATTTTGTACATTAAAAAGGGTCTAGTTAAAATATTTTTTATTTAAACAACATAAATCATTATAATATTTTTTAATATAAATATTAATAATAATAAGATATATATAGAGAGTACGAAAGATGATGAGTCAAGAATGAGAAGAGAGTAGGGTAAAGAGAGAGGAGAGAGACGGAGAGAAGAGGATGAGTACACGTAGAGGGAGATTGTGATTGACCGAATTGTGGGTATATCGCTTGATGAATACAGTTAACGTTTAATGGAGGTACTCGAATGCTCTTTACGAGCAATATCGAGTGGAGAGAAGCGATAAGCATCTTATTGAAGTACGGTATGTTATGTAAGGGTAAGGGAGAAAGGGGAACTGTAAGAACTATAGGCTTCTCAGTTATGGGACACTTCAGTAGTTATATTTAGGATCAACTGAATATATAAGAGTATTATACCTTGATGCGCAAGTATTATTGGGTCTGAAAAGGTATGTGACATATACGTGACGGAAAGAGTATATATATCTGCAGAAGGCACATCAGAGTGAGGCTCTCAAAAGTTTACAGTGTCAACATTGGTTGTATAACGATTAAAAAAATAATTAATCTAACGGAGGGGGGTCACAATCTAGAAACAAAATTTGTATTTTTGAAGTTAAAATTGAAGTATATGAAAGATAGTATTAAATTTATATTTTCGATTAATAATCTCTCTCCCAATTTAAGTTTGAATTAGATATTTGAATTCAATTAAGTAGATAATTAATTTCTTTAGTCTCATGTGCAGTAATTGTCTATTATGTATTATTTATGTTATCATTTTAGGTATTTTTATTATATTTGTGGTCAGAAATTTACTTTAATTAATAATAATTATATGTATTGTGAATTTTGTAACGTATTTAAATATATTTATTGAAATGCATTGTGTAAATTAATTATTTATATTATTTATATAATTTATATTAATTATATTATATTAATATTATTATTATATTATAAATTTACTTTTTATTATATTATTAATTTAATTTTAATTTAACATTTTTATTTTATTATTTATATTTATTATAATTTAGTATATAATTATTTAAAATTATATTTATTATTTAATTTAATTTATTATATTTAGTATTATTTATTTTCTTACGTATTATTTTATTTATAATTTATTATTAATATGATTTATTATTATTTATTATAATTATATTATTTATTTAAATTATTAATGTTACTTTATTTATTTATATATTTATTATTATATTATTATACAGTAATTAATTATATTTATGTTTATAGTATTTTAACTGTCTCTTTTAATTGAATAATTTAATATTTATTAATTGATGTAAATAAATTACTATTTAAATGATAAATAGGTCGAAAAATAATATAGTAATATATAAGTTATGTAGAGATTTCTTATGTAGTGGTTTAGTATATTTAAATATATATTTGAAAACAACATTATTTTTTTTAGTTTTTATGTAAAATTTCGAAATTATTGTTTTATCATTCTTTATTTGAGAGAGAGTGTGTAAGATGAGTGAATGTTTTTGTCCTGCTTTATATTTGTAAGTATTCACTCTAGTATATTGAGATATTATTTGTATTATTTATTTTCTTATTTATTTTTATTATTGTGTAATAATTTTATGAATTTTTTACATATTATTAGAGTATTATGTATTTTCTTCCAAATAATTATACATATTATGTAGTTATTTATTTTATTATTATGAGGGTTTATTTAGTGAATGTAAATTTATTATTTGTTATGATAAGTAGTGAATTGTGAATGTGTAGTTATGTGATGAGTGAGTAGGTAATAGAATGTTTTCACTGATTCAGTGTTGTTTGAAGATTTAATTATTATTAGTTATGTGAATATGTTGAATGTTAATATACTTAAGTGGATCTCAATTATATATTCTATTTATAATATATTATTTATTATTTAATGCTATATATTATTTGTTTATATATTATGTTAAACTTAAATTGCAATTAGGCTTATTTTGAATTATTATGTATTATTAATGTAAATTAAGTTTTGTATGTATTGTATTTAGGTATTATATATTTTATATTTAGTTATAATAAGAGGTACATGATTCTTATGGGATATTAATAGGTATAGATATTAGATTAAATAAATTAAAGATGATGATTACATGTTTTAGGTTATTATGTAGTTTGTAGGTTGATTTATTGAATGTAATATAGATTATGCTCTAGATTAATATAGTTATTAGATGTATAGATATATATTGTATATAAGTGTTATTATATATTATTTAATTTTTATTATGATTCATATTATTTTGGTTAATGGGTAAGTATGAATAAGTTTGTATTAATTCCAGATTTGATTTTTTATTTAGTTATTATTAAAGGTAATTGTATATCATAATTTAGCTAATTATTATGAGTGATTGTCGCTGAAGGTTAATTGAATTATCTAGACATTATGAACTGGAGTCATGAATTCGTAAATTATATTAAAAAATGTAGGTTATTGTATGATATCTCATAGATTAATATAGAGAATTGACTTGATGTATATATATCATAATTGTTTGAATTTTATATTTGGCAGCAATTATTCATTCGAATAGTAATAAGTACTTGTTACATTTAATTATTTAATGTGAAGTGATATAATTTAGTAAATTGATTGGATATATTTATATCATTATTATTATTTAGTTTTAGATTTATTGGAAATTATATATATTATTTGATATATTTTGTTGAGAGTCTCAAGTGATTCGCTCCTAAATAATTAGATATGTGTATGATTATCCCTATTATCTATATTTGATTCAAACTATTTATTAAATTACATCTCATTACATTTTGGGACATTGTGTCCATTTGGTTATTTATGATATTTTATTATTTATTTATTTTATTCTCTTATTATTGATTGTATCGATAGTTTTCTGTGTTTGTTTTATTGTAATTGATTAATTTATTGATTAGAGTGAAGTATTGATATCTACATTAATTGTTCTTTTTGGACATTATTATTAGGTCGTAATTCTTTAGCTCCTATTAATTGTTACGTGCAATTGTTTTTCCCGCATGTTACTCTTTATTATTATTCATTAACTTATTAACTTATTTTATTATTTATTCATTTTTATTTATTTACTGTTTATTTCTATATAATTATAATTTATTTGATTTTAATAACTAATATAATGTACATCATCAATTTATTATTATCATATATTTTATTTGATGGGTTAATTATTGTAATGTGTAGATTAGATTGTGAAATTGTATATTAGGTATTATATTTATTATCAAGTTATGATGATCAAGGGATACATTTACTAATACCATTTGTAAAAGAATTCAAGGGACGGTTAGTTGTTTATTGTGTAATTCAGAGAGATTAGTGATAGTATATTTAGATTGATATAAGTTATTGTATATGATATTGATTCGAGGATTATATGATTAAATGTATAGATAGATTTTTAGATATAGATTTAGGATTTTATTAAATGTAGTTAAGTATATGATATATAGATTTAGTGATTATAGAATTAATATATATGTATATTGAATTATGTTGAAATATAATGTATATGAATTAGAATTATGTAATATTGATTTATATCAATGATGTATAGATAGATTTATATTGTTATTAGAACATTTGGATCATAAATAGTATATCGAAATGAAACATGGAAGTCATCAATGTTACTTCATCATTTCTTGAGTTATTATATATTATTTGTATCTCATGATTGTTGATGTAATTATTATTTTATTTAATATATAACTAATTTTGGTAACTATTAAATATTTTTTAGATACTAGTATTTCGATCATGTCTCAATATGAGAAGTTATTTATATTCAATTTTATAGACTTTTTGATTGTATTGTGTGATATATCCTTTGTTTGTAATTATTTATATTATATTCTATTTCTTGGGTCTGTTATAATTCCGTTTTTTATTTGGCACTCCATAGTACTCCATCATTCATTAATATATTAATTTATTTCAGTTATTATTATGTTTGATTATTTATTTTAGGGTTATTTGGTCATTGAATAATATAATAAATTATTTGGATATTTTAAATTGGAGCTTGCGATATCAAAAAAGTTACTTTTAGTTTTTATGCAGTATAAATTAGAAATAGCATATGCATTATTTAATTTTATATATATTAATAATTATTCGGCTTATTATAATTAATTTATTCTTAATTTTATTTAATTTATTTATCTTATTATTTCTTTAATGCTTTTTGTTTTTTCGTGATTTTTATATGCTTCTCATATGTATTTATATATAGTATATAATATTATTAATATGAATTATTTATATAGTAATTGAATTATTCATGAAAAGCTATTTAGATTGCCATATAGTTATTGCATATTCTGCATTGTTTTAATTAATTATTTATTTTTATTATCAATTGAAATTTATTAGTAATAACCAATATTGCATTGCTTATTTTGATTACTTCCAGATTCTAGCTTCATTTATTGTAATATATAATTTATATAATATTACTTTCTATCATTTATATATATGGTAAAAATTTATATTTTTTGATAATAAAATATTTCTATTATTATTATTTAACTATAAATATATTTTTGTTTGTACGACGATAAATCTATCATTGATACGTTTGTCTCTTATTTAAACTTTGAATTGTAATAAATCAAAGCTTTTTAAAACTGTATATTTAATATTGTTATATTTATAAGTTATTTTATTTTAATTTATGAGTTTATTGTTATTAATTTAATTTAATCTATTTCAATTTATATTAATATTTAATTTAGTATTATATTATTATTGGTTAATTATAATATATATTATAATTATTATATTATATTATTTATATTACATTATTATTTTTAATTATTTTAATCGATTATTTTATTATATTTTAATATTATATATTATATTATTACATAATTTATTATTGAGGGTCTGTATATATGGTCAATTCTCATCTCATTGCTAAACTCACTACTCTCTAATTTATATTATTATTGGCGTGTTGCTAGTGGGAGGTACTCCCTCATTGTATGATAAAAGGTGTATTATTATGCTCCTATTATTTAGTCGATAGTAGCAAAACTATATACGATTAATAAATATTAATTTTGACAAAGCTGTAATCAGGAGTTATTTATTGTTAAATATTAATGCAATTATTTTCATGTCTTGAATATTTTTTAAATTCTTTACTATTAATATTTCTTACGTATATAATTATTATTATATTATATATATTTATTATTTATTAATTTTATTCATTTATTATTATATATTTCTTATTTTTATCATATATTAAATTTAATTACTATTTAATTATTTATTATTAATTTACTTTATTAAATATATATTAATTTAATATATTATATTTAATTTTATTATTGATTATTATTATTATTTAATTTATAATTTAATATTCTCATTTTATTATTATTTAATTTTATTAATCTATTATTTATTATTTATTTATTTTATATATTATATTATTTATTTATATATATTATATATAATAATTATTAATATTATATTAAAATTATTATTATTTTATTTTAAACTCTATTATTAGTACTTTTTTCATGTCTAAGTCATATCTGTTTTTCATTTCTGTCATTATTTACTGTTTCTGCCTACATATAATAAATTTTATTACAAGAATTAATGCTAATGGAAGTACATATGTATAAATATAAACTTACAATTATTGGCACTTATAGATTATTTTTAATGTATCTCATATTTATACTATTATTATGTAATTATTTTTATGGAGTATAAAAATATTAATATATGATAATAATTTTATTTTTTTCATACTCATTTATTACCGATAAAAAAATTCTAAAAATTTTATATTATTTAATTATAATTATTGATAATTATTTGAGTAATTAAATTAATTAATTAGTGAGCAAGATGAATCTTTTTTTACTTAGATAATTTAATTTTTGATTAATACTACAATAAAAATAATTTTTTTTAATATATTCTAAAAACATTTTATTTTATTTTTAATATAATTTTTGTTATCTAAATTTAGATAACCAAAATAACAAACTAATATTTATTATTATTGTCATTATATATACATATATAGAAATATATATATATATATGTATATATAAAATAATTATGTATCTCTACTCTCTATCTTAATATTAATCTAGACTATTATGACTTCTGGAAAATATTTATATTAATCTCATCATATTAAAAATTATTATTCAATTGAGATTAGTTGTTAATAATAAATATAATTGGCTACCGAAGGAGTACCCTATACTACTCCCAATGAGTGTCATTTCTATGATAACTCCAAAACCACTTGTTTACGTGAATAAATATTTATTAAAATGTGAAAATTATTGTTACAACTATTAGCAACAAACATTGCTTATTTTAATTCATGGCTTAACTTTATAAACTCCAATATGATTATTTTAGCACAGTGGTAAGTAGTAACTGGCAAACTGAGAAAAATTTATGATTTGTGAATAAATTAAATCAACATTCTTGTAATATTAATATGTTATCACTTATTAGCTATAGTTTAGAGTAAAAACTAGAGAATGTTGAGTGCTTAGAACTTAAATTGAGAATATAAGTATCTTACCTGTATCATGCTATTCATACACGTTCAGAACTTGAATTTATACAATCTATAACAGTCTAGCTCCAGCATGAGTGTGTGTAAAATAAGATGTGGCAACTGACAGTAATGTAATTACATTTATACTAAATCTCTGACTTAAATTTAGGTATTACTGGTAGTTATTTATTTAGATCTTTGGTTGAAAAGGTTCAGAAATGATTTTAGGACTGCACTCTGAAGCTATATAGTTTAAGTTTACTAAAAAAAAATAAAAAATTGATCTTGTTTATTACAGGGAAAAGGAAATAATAAATTTCTACTTATTTTAAGATTTAAGTTTGATGGCTAAATACTGGATGAGTGAGTGGTTAAGTGATTATGTTTGGAAGAAAAGAGGTCGCATATCATTTCTTGTTTAACATTGTAGACCACGAAGCATGTAAAGGAAAAAAGAGAAGTTCTCAAATTGTGTTTCACTGAGGTTTCAAATTATGAGATGGGATAAAGGAACATATACTGGACTGCGTTAAATGTAGCGATGACATTAAAATAAATCACTTTGGAATAAGATAGAAGATACTACAAAATCTAGGAAAATGAAGCAACGTGAAGCGTATGCAGAGAAATTAGTATTTGTCAGTCAGAATCTGAAACTGACAGATCATCACAGTAATGTTAGTAGTAAAGAAATTCATCATATAAAATACTCTTTGGATCAACACTCAGATCTTTCAGTTCATTTCCAAGAGATTAATTTGCTTCGGGGTAGGTACCAGCTCTTCAGTATCATCACCTGCACCATTGTCAACCTCCTTAAAGACTTCAAAGTCTGAGTAAACTAAGTCTAAAGGCATTCAAGAATGCAGGAGTAATGAAGGCTCTGGTTCTAGCTTGAAATCAGAGTCTGACTCTTTACCCACAAATATATTTGTATACGTATGGTGAGGAATCGGATTTTTTAATAGATGCCCTGGTTGAATAGATGTCTGAGAATTTACATGTTGATCAGGATGATGCATAAGTATCGTATTTTAGTCATACGATTATATAAGTTTGTCAGTGGTTTTTGCTTTTGTTTTGATTTCTAAGCTACAATGAATTTAAAATAATTTTTTGAACAGTTTGGACTTTATATAATACAATTGTGGGGAACAAAACCATCCTCAACGATAAAATGAAACAAATCCTTTCAGATAATACCAAGTTTTTACCACATGCTCCAGTCAATGATCCTCTTTAATACAAGAGTTAGAAGACACGATTAACAGAAAACTAAAACCCCTTGGATAATTTTTCCACGTCAGTGACATAGCCTTCTCAAAACTGCTGAATACAGGTTCTACCCTTGGAGTCCTTTGCGTTCTACCAAAAATACACAAACCATCCAGTTCTCTACGTCCTATACTACCAGCCTATGAAACTCTTACCTATGAACTGTACCAGTTCATTAATACTCATTATGCTTCTTTTTTTCTTTTCTTTCGAACCAGTTTTCAGAAAGAAATGCTCAATAAATTGCCGACATCAAATATCAACCAAATGACTATTTTTGGAGGGGAGCTCTTTAGATGTATCCTCTTTATTTACTGATGTTCTTCAAGCAGAAACTTTTTATATTATTACTACAACAATACACAACTAACCTGTCATAATAATAATAATAATAATAATAATAATAATAATAATAATAATAATAATAATAATAATAATAATAATAATAATAATAATAATAATAATAATAATAATAATAATAATAATAATTGTTGTTGTTGTTGTTGTTGTTGTTGTTGTTGTTGTTGTTGTTGTTGTTTTATTTTTATTCGTTTTATAACTATATTAATTGATTAAAAGTAATAAAAATAATATAAGGCTTAATTAATTAAGAATCGAGGATAAAAAAGTTTCAATCTAAAATTAAATTCAAAGTTTTATGTGATATTCAACCATTTGAAATGATTAACAAATTATATATTGGACACAGGAGCAGAAGACCATTACTGACGAGTTTTATTGCTTTTCACAGAATTTGTTATTGATGCCAATATATTGCTTTTCAGAGTATAAATCATATAGCTGAACACAGACAAGTAACGAAACACGTGCATATAAACGCACAAAGGAATACAAAATAAACACACACACACACACACATTATATATATATAATATATATTATATTATATATATA
>JABUQX010055048.1:60000-64983 GCA_015478945.1 Trachelipus rathkii
TGAGATATTCACACGTGCAACGTTCAGTGAGCGGTTTAACTTTCAACATCAAATTTTGGCTCTTGAAGTCTTTGTTTGCAGCATGACTAGTCAGCCTGATTGAGTGTTTCATCAGTCGTCGGTGAAGAAAGTTAACGGATAATATTTGGTAGAAGTTATTAATTCCGAAACTTTAATTTTAGCGTAGTCATACATTTTCTCAAAAATATTTGTAGTATCACTTTTGACGTAGTGGGTAAAAAAAAAGGGACTACTTTTTCCATTAGTCATACATATTCAAGATCTTCAAAGGTAGAAAACAGTTGATCACCCATTACTATCATTACTGGAGTTTTATTATTCATCCTTTGAGTTTATTTTCGTTTTTAAGCATATCAGGTAAATGAAATTCCCTTAAAAGTTTCATAATATAGAGTAATATTAGGATTCTCTCTTCATAATCTTCATGGAAATCTTTTACCAATAAGACCTTTACTTTTTTATTCGTTTTCTTTACTACCTCTTTTTGGTCGTAGTCTTCTTATATTTTTCCTTGTGTTTGCTCCTTAGATGATTTCTTAACCCAGATGTCTCTTTTTCTTTCCGAGAAATAATTACGATTGCAAAACATAACCTTTTGCAATGTCATTGAATGCAATATCGAAGAAATCTAAATCACGCCAGGTGATGACGCATTTATGCAAATGCTTCAAGAGTTAATCTCGAGCATATATACTCATAGGTACTAGTCTAAAATTATTCAAAAGTTAGAAAATTGTCAAGACCTCGAGTGTGATTCAAATTACTAATGCTACGACCACCGTGGGTTGGTTAATTATATCAGGCCCTACTATCCTGATTTACATACTTACTCCAAAATAACCCCAAAGACGGTTTACATATATATTTCTATTAAAGTACCACCCTGACAAGACCGCTTTTATTATTTGTATCCATTTTTAGCCATATATTTGTTCCCCATATGATATACCTCGAATGTCCCGTGTGATATTGACCGAATGTAGAAATAATAAAACCGTTATTTTTAATAGACTTTAACTGCCGCGCAAATAGATCGAAACAAATCAAGTGCTGGAGGAATGACAAAGTCGAGGGCTTATCCGCAAATTAATGCCCGGGGCATTCTACCCAAGTTTATGACCAGTGCATTGGGGAAGTTACCGAATATCGGGAAATTCGTCCTTTGTGGTTAACGAATAAATAGACCTTCTTATGGTGGTAGAGACAAGGGTAGTAGTGCGAAAGTCAAAATAATATGTTTCGAAGGGACAGTAAGTACAGCAATGATTATCTAGGTGAGTATACAACGATTTAAATGCAGTGAAGATGGGTACTGCTGGAAAAGTTGCGAGAAATAACTAAACTAACCAGTCAACCTCCTTCTACGAACCAGGGGACCAGTAATTTTTCTCCTATTATACAGCAAGATTATGGTTAAAGAACTACACAGAATTGAATTGAAATTTTATGGAATCATATAAAATATTTTAGAAATAACACCATGTCGTTCCCCTGATTTAAGTCTGTACTGCTTTGGCTATTAGTGTATAGAGCGATATATTATTATTGGGTTGATTTTGGTGGGGAAAAGTAAATAAGATTGAAGAGCAGAAGTAAGGGATCAGCCCTAACTAGTCATTATAGTTAATATTTTGAGAGTGAGTGCAAGAGAGACTATTAATACTTGTATATGAAATATATAATAAGGTTATAATATGGAGTATATCTGTGTCTTTATGTAATAAGACTTAGATGAAAGAATTGATTGAGGAAGGAGGAAAAAAATCATTGAGGATTATGTAATAGTTGAAAGTTATAGCACCTGAATTTTATTCAGAATTTATTATCATTATTAATAAGTGATTTCAATAGTAACTAAAAAATAAATTTTTATACTGTAAAGTATAACTTATTTTTTAAATTTTAGTATTATTTTAATCTATTTAAACTTTTGTGGATTATTACATAGTATATAGCGTTAATACTTATTAGAGGAAAGGAAACTAGTAGTTTATACGGACTTTTGCGATTGCTTGGAGAAAGTAGTGTTTATGTTATTGTTGAATATGTATATTGTGTGAGCGGAGGAGCGCTATTATAGCTGCAGATTACTATACGTTATTCTTATCAATATCTCCAATGAGTGCAGAATGGTGCGGACTTATTATAAGCGGATACTATACCCATAAATGAAGCTGAGATAGTAGTGTGATAATCCCAAACTATCATTATAGTACTATCTTTGAATATATATTATATATATATATATATATATATTAAATTTAAATCTATTATAATTATAAAATTTAACGAATCGTTCGAGGATTTTACAATTTCTCTCTAACCTATACTATCTCACCCTCCACCCTACCTCCCCTTATACTACTCCTCCACCTCCTATAGTCCCCTATCTCCCATATAAAATACAATTAATTATAATGAAAGTAAAATAATCATAATAATAACTATGAATGTCAAAATTATATTTTAAGAATTATACTTTATATACTTTTTTAGCTTAACCGTAAGTCCAAAATAATGGGATAAGAGGACCTGGAGAATTATGATATAAAAGTTTTATTTATTTTTTAAAGTTATTTTAGGTAAAATAAATAGTTTTATTATTAAAAAATAGAATATAATTATATAATTAAAATAAAATTTTATGGATATTTTTTTATTTTTCTAAATTCTTATATGGCCCAAAATTAGTTAATTTTGTAGTGACTTCTAAAGGATATATTATATTAATAAGTATAATATATATAAAATTTATGGAATTGGTAAGAATATAGGAAATATTAATATTCCAAATAGCGAAAATAAAAAAAAATACTTAAGATATAATATATATAAACCTTCACCAGAACCCTAATCAATTATAACTAACTTAACCTATACGCCAACCTACCCAACCCAATCCCCATATACCTCATACCCCAATAATATATATACTCAATATAATATCTCTAAACCTAACTACTAACTCTTAAATATATAGAAGGTAAACCTTAGCTCAGTAATATAACTTTATAACATTAAATTACCTGTTAATATCCTATATTTAATACATAGTATAATATTACCTAATTTTAAATTACTGCTTACAATCACTAAATAAGTGAGTATACTAGTATTATATTAACAATATAATAAATAATATAATCATATTTATATATATAATATATTATGTGAATAGTATAATTTGTTAATATAATATATAATATATATATATATATATACTATACTATATATAGATATTATTATATAATATATATAATATATATATTTAATTAATAATAAATATATATATATTATAATATATATAATATTATTAATTATATATATTAATATATAATATTATATTATATACTAATATATTATATAATATATTAATAATATATATATATATATATAATATATATATATATAATAATATATATAATATATAATTAATATATATAATATATTCCAAAGATATAATATAATATATATATATAATATATTAATATATATATATTATTATTATTAATATATTAATATATTTATATTATTATAATATGATAATATATATATATATATTTATATATATTATATAATATAATATACTTAATAATATATTATTATAATTTCAATAAATTATAAATATAATATATATATATATATCGATATATATATATATATATATATATAATTATAATAATATATATATATACTTAAAATAGAAAATATATAATTGTACTATAATTTTAATATATATATATATATATATATATTATTCAAGTCACTATCATATACTCTCATGTATAAAGAATTCAATACTGTGCTTAATTTAACTCGAGTACTACCACAACTTGATAATTAATAACATATATTAAGTCGCAGCTGTTACTTATACATAGTACAATGTAATCATAAGTACATATAAGTTACTTTATGAATATAACTATAAATATATTTATATAAGATTAATATATATAATATATTTAATATAATTAATTATAAAGTGATATATATTTATAATTTTAAGGTAAAATACTACGTTTTTATGTATTAAGATTAATTATTTTGATATTATTAAATTATATATATATATACTATATATATATATATTAATATATATATATATAGTTTTATACCAACCTTTAACTAACTAATGTATTACTGGAAGTGTTAATGAAGAAGCTTATGCAATAAATTTACTCCTCAAGCTAATGTATCTAAACCTTTTACAAATACATATATGCTTACAGTTATATATATTAACATTAATACATTAAATTTAATATATTATTTAAGTATAAGTATAATACATGATTATTATTAACATGTATGTTTTAATTTTACCCTCTCACTTATATTATTATCACCTCTTTTATAAGAGATATATATATTGGTGAGTATAAGAAATAAAATATGTATAAATAAAATAGATTAAAAGTTTGAGTTTATTGTCACTCATTATAAATGAATAAATAAAATAAAAATTATAAATATTATTATTTTTAACTTATAATTATTTATTACTTTTATATTATGTTAGTAAAATAATTTTTTTTTTATTTTAATTTACATCCTTAAAAATGAAACCTTATAAAATATATCACATGTGACCATTATTTTTACTCTTTCTCTTCCATATGATCTGATCTAAAGATGTGCTTTATGTTGGTCATACTGGCATTGTGATTCTCGATCTTTACGCTGTGTTGTATCAGTTGTAGTAAATTGCTCTTGCAATGCATTTATTTATGAAGTGTTTTCTGTGAATAATTCTATCTTTTAAATTTATGTGTGGTGTTGAAAACGATTTTATAGTATTGCTATATTTATTTTGTGATTGCTCAACCTAGCCTATATCAATTTATTCAGTGAGATTTTATTATTGAAATCTTGTGTGTCTATATTTTCCCATGTAAGCTTGTGTGTGGAATATATACACAACAGACGCCTTATCACTCATAGAAGTCTAGACGAGTCTTC
>JABUQX010055049.1:0-10000 GCA_015478945.1 Trachelipus rathkii
ATGAAGAGAGAGATGAAGAGAGAGATAAAGAGATGAATAAGTGAGAGAGAGAGAGTAGAAGATAGAGATAAGAATGAGATAGAGAGAGAAGTAAAGAGAGTAAGAATGAAGAGAGAAGAGAGAGAGGATAGAGTAAGAATAGTAGAGGTAAGTAAGTATGAAGAGAGAGAGAATTGATGTTTATTAATATAATATGATACATGATTGAGAAAATAAAAATGACTATAACGTCTTCTTAAGAAAAAAATTATCAATCTACTATACGAGAAAGCACAAAATATAGGGGTAGTAATATAGTATTTTATATATATATATATTATTTAAATTATAAATTTAATAAAGTATAACTAAAAAATATTAAATCTACCTTATAGTAGTACTATATATATTATATATATATATATATATATATAGTATAGTATATAATATAATATATATTATAATATATAACGTCACCTGTTGTATCAATATATATATTGTTCTAATATAAATACTCACCTAATAATTAAAAATTTTTATTCATAATTCTCTCTCATTATTTCTCAATATCATATTTTCAATGTGTAAAAATTTGGTACCTACACTTTCACTTCATTAATACTACTAATATATATACTTATTTTAAATTGCAATCCTTCTTATTACTAGGCAACCCTAGGTATTCTTATATTTAACATTTATAATTTGTGCACTTGTAAACTATCCAGGATATATACTACTAGCACTGGAATCTTATGCGTCTATTAAGATAAACATACTACCTTACTAGGTACAAATTATATTCATGTATGAGGTAAACAAATTTTGAGGTAGGCTAAATGGATTATAAGAAGATGCTTATATTCAACTGAAGAGTATATATATAGTTATAATCAATAATACTCACTATTATATACTCACTATATAAATATATGATATATAGTAGTAGTTAATTATTAAAGTATATATATCCATAGATTATATAACTTATATAGACATAATTACTGAGCTAAAAATAATGAGCATTATATATATATATATATTGCGTATATATATATATATATATCCGTAAGTATAATAATAATATATAGTATATTTTTACTTAAAAGTGCTATCTTTATATATATATATATAGTGATATCTATATAATATTATATATTAAAAATAATATATGATAATATATATATTCTGGTAGTGACTATAATATAGAATATATATTAGTATATAATAATAGTAAAATATAAGTATAATATATATATTATATATATATATTAGTATATAGCTTATAGGCTTATACTATATACAAGAGGTGCGGCATGTAACACATGGGTTAAAGCCGTTAATCGTTTAATTAGACTTCGTTTATTTTTTTCGTTAACTTTTAACGGAGCTTTCAGTCATAATTTACGAAATAGAACGCTTAAGGATCAATTTTAACGAGTTTAAAATTTTTTCATACATCCGTTAACCGGTTAACTTTGATTTAACGAGTTGATAAAGATATTTATCTTATCAGATTTTGAGAATTTGTATTAGATTTGATTTCGATAAGCCATAAAACTTTTTTTTCGCAAAATTTTCCTATAAAGCTTCATTTCAAATGGCTCAAAATGTTTTTTATTCCTACAACGGTTTATTTAAATCTACGTTTAAAAATGTTTTGACGTTTTTTCTTGCTGTAATTTCTGCAATTTCTTATTGATTCTGCTGAAGAAAAAAAGAAGATAGTGAACCTGTTGCCCGTTCAATGAGTCATTAACATCTTTCGTTAGTTACTTGAACTTGCTTCTTTTGCAACTAGTGAAAAAAAATTATAAGACTAGGACCTCAAATAAGCTTTGTAATTTTATAAAATAAAGATACAATATTTGTATTAAAATTCTATGTTGACATATCCTATTATTTTTTTAACAATAATAGTATCTACTTGGAGTGTCCGTAAAAGAATGTTCCCAGTATTTTCATGCTTTACTTATATATACAAGCGTAATATTATATACATTAATTACAACATGCATATCATATAATATACCAATAAAGTGAAGGTTTAGAACAGTTATAAGTTTTTCCTTACAATATTAGTTTCAAATATGTGGCCCCTTCATTTAATAAGGAGCACATCCAGCCATAATTCCAAATTTCTCCCAAACATTTGGTTAACTAGATTCGCGTATTGGACGCATACAGGCGTGTTACAATATTCTGCTCGATTTCAATTCTTCACTGGAGCTCCCCCCTCACCCCCTCACCATATAAATAATCCCATTATTATTGGGAGTTGGGCGGATTTTGTTTTGCTCACTGCCCGTATTGCCACTCAAATAAAGACGTCGCACAGAGAGAGAGACGAGAGCACGAGAGAGAGGAGAGACACCGCATAGAGGAAGAGAAAATCGCATGGAGACGCGTTTAGTGACGCGGAGACGCGAGGGGAGGGCAGATATAGTAAGAGCTCTGTCGTGCTGACACGATTATACAGAACCAAGACCAACGATCTATGGAGTACGTCGTTTATGACACACGTACGGCACTATGTGACTACGGACAATGGTAGGAGAGGCGTCCATCTTGCGCTTGCCATAGTAAAGATTTAACCGCTTCAATCCTAATAATAACTCCTCAGAGAAGAGCCCTTGTTGTACACATCATCGAGAATGGCGACCCGTGTTTATGACGAGTTGCTTCTGCCGAAAAAGAAAGGTCTGTAGACCTGGCGTCGGGATATGGGCGCAGAAAAAAGTTAACCTTTGGGGAATCACTTTCGTGTTCTACAAGTTCATGCGGATTTTCAGACCCCAAATACGAACATTATGGGCATTCACTTTACCCCTGAGATGAAAGGTGGACTCATTGCTAAACACTACACGATCTAGAAGGTCATCATCTCGACCTAACACTGCACAGGCAAAGGTAAACCGTAGAGTATAGTCGTCGGGCTTTAAAGCATGTACAAACTCCAACCGGTAATGCACGCATGTGTAAACGTTTCCTTAACACCTTCTACACCGTCGTTTTTGGCACCTTCAGTTCGTGACTTGCTCTCCGAACGGATTTCTTAAGACTATGAAGGAACGAGGCCCTGATACGATCCACATCCTGTACAGTCACTTTTGGCCGTCCTGTACTTTTGCCTTTACAAAGACAGTCATTAGTTGCAATGTGCCTATACGCGACGGAGAATGTTTTTGCCACATGGAGGTTCACATTGGAACCGTAAACGTACGAAACGTTGAACCGTCCTACGAATTCACACTAGGAAATTGTAAGAACACAGGAAAGCTTTAACGGATCAGGACACGCCATTGTCAGTATGTTTGGCACCACGTAACTAGAGAAGACTACATCTGAACGTGCGCATGCGCTTATGTCGACCTATCAGGAACTCGTTCTGGCGCATGTGCATTTTCGAAACTATGCCACTTACTCTTTACTTTGATGTATGATATGCTGTGGATATTGTATATTATGCTGTTATAATAAAACATTGAAACTGGGACATTCTTTTACGGACACCCGGTATTGAGTATTAATTAAGGTATTTACGCTTTATAAGTATTCTTCGGCAAGCGGCAAAAGTATCTGCTATAGGTCAAAGAGTAAATAATTTGTCTGATAGGCTTAATATCATTATTGATATTGTTAGGGATATTATTATAATAAAAGAAAATTAACAATAATTATTACTATTCCTACATATTTTGAAGAACGGTTAACGTTGAGAGTTAACGTAACTTTTCCGCTACATTCTTTTACCGAAACGGCTTTAAATGATTAACGTCGTTAATTTTTTTTGTTAACGATTAAAAATTAACGACGTTAACTTTCTCATTAACGGTGCCCACCTTTGTATATATATATATATATATATATATATATATATATATATATATATATATAATGTATATATATATGTATATATATATATATATATATATATAGATATATATATAATATATATATATATATATATATATATATATAATATATATATATATATTAATATATATATATTATATTATATATAGAGAGGAGAGAGAGAGAGAGAGAGAGCACGATAGTAAAAAGTTCCTGGAGTCGCCACTGATTATATATATATATATATATTATATATATATTATAAGTATATATATAATATATATTATATATATAATATATATATTATATATATATTATTATATATATATATATATATATATATAATATATATATATTATAATATTATATTATAATAATATATATATATATAATATATATACAAAGGTGGGCATTAACGCGTTAAAACGTTAATCCGTTAATTAACTCGTTAATTTTTCGTTAACTTTTGACGCTTTCGTTAAATTCGAAAAGTAACGGACTATTAACAAGTTACATTTGTGAATTAAACGTTAACGAGTTAAAAATTTTCTCTACATCCGTTACCGTTGCCTTAATTTACGAGTTTATAAATATTTCCTTATCAGATTTTAAATTGTATTAGATTTGATTTCCATAACAGAATACTTTTTTTTTTCGCAAATTTCCTAAACGTACTATTCTCAATGCTAAAATGTGTTTATTGCTTCACACGGTTATTATCCCGTTTAGTAAAGTTTAACCTGTTTTTGTTATGCTGTATTCTCATTTCTTATTGGTTCGCTGAGGAAAAAAGAAGATAGTGACTGTTGCCCGTTCAATGAGTTATTAACTTATTTCGTTTGTTACTTGAACTGCTTCTTTTGTGACTTTTTGTGATTTCTTTTGTATGTTTGAATGTTTTGAACCTTGATACCGTATCAAAGGTCCGAAATTGACGCTTTCATAAAAGGTTTGTGAGGGATTAAGTGGATTAAATCGAATCTTATAGCAGGTACCTGGCGCAGTACCTGTTGTAGGGAACTGTCCTAACTTGAGCTGCTGTATGTACCACTCCTGTATGTATCTGTCCTAACTTGAATTCATTTTATTTCCATCCACATTTACACCTACATCTACAACACAAGCACACGGCTACGTATAACACACCCGCTAGCTACTTATTACACACACGACAGCCCCGCTAGGCTACTTGTACAACACATACACCTCCCCATAGACACTTACGCTTCACATCTCTACACCTACACACACATATAGCACATACCTAGACACATACACCCCCCTATATACACACACCCACCCTACAACCCCGCCATAGATACATACACCCACCCAGCGTCACACCTACACCTAACACCTACACAACACTATGACACTATACACACAACACTCACCCATAGACACTCTACACCCCCATATAGACACTACACTCCCCATGAGGCACTTGCATCACCTTATCACAACTTACACTCCACACACAACCACACACACACACACACATAGTGCGCACTACGTAGCGAGCACAACCTCTTGTCAATATCCTCAGGACTTTGATGCTTCAGCTGGTTGTATTGATGCCGTGTCTAGCTGTTGATGCGTTAGTCTTTTGATGTCTTCATAGCTATTGTAGTGTTGCTCGTTGCGAGCTTCTGAGTGAGTTGTAACTCTAGGTGTGTGATTGGTGTGCAGGCTAGACCTCAGCTTTGGATGCGCCTTCAGCTTTGATTCGAGCAGGCTTGGTGTCTCCTCATTTTGATTGGGCTCTAAGCTTTGGTGTTTCCAGTCTTGTATAGATTGGCAACTATAAGTTAGAGAAATTGGTGTGTCATGTCTTTCTGGATTGTGCGCGGGGTGATCTTGTATGGGTGTCTAGATTTGATTGATTGGTCGAGGTAGTATTGGGCATTTTGATGGTTCCCAATCGATCGTCATGGATGGGTATTGTCTTAGGTGGGTTGTTCTATTAGTGCTTCTTGTAGATGAGGTATTGCTCGTATGTTGGAGTGGTGCGATGGTATGTGTGTGAGTGCCAGATGAGGTGCCCTGACATAGGAGCAGTGAGTGTCTACCGGACACAAGGTGCCGAGAGCGTCGATGGTTGCGGCAGGTACATAGTGCGCAAAGTGCAGTTCCAACATTGATAGTAGTGCGTTAGTTTGTTGTGCTGTTAGTGTGAGTTGTACTTTGATCTGAGGTGCGGCTTTTTTATACTCAGCCTGTTTCTTAGCTTCTCCCCTGAGCATAGAATAGCCCGTAATGAGTGGTGTTCTAGGGTGTCCTCTTATGGGTTTAGTGATATGAGGTTGATGGAGGAAGTTGTGAGTGCGTTGGTGTATGTAAAGTTTGATACAGCTGTGCGTAATTGTATGTCGTTCGATTCGTACTTAGGAATGAGTTTGAGCCTCTTTTTTTCTAGCACTCTTCTCAGCATTGAACAGAGTAATGTGATGATGGTTCTTTTGAATATTAGTTCAACTACATTTGGGCTAGTGTCAATAGTCGCTCAAATCGGTTTTCCTGAGTGCGCTCGGCATCTCGTTCAGGTGGAGCCGTGGTATTAGGGTGTTTGTTGACCTGCGGGGACTCGGTCGCGCGTATTCGCGCACGTTGGCAGTTCAGGCCGCGTGGTAGCCGCAAGGCGTCAGAATATTTGGCGCCGGGGCGGTAAGTCCGGCTACGCTGCGTCTTTGGCCGCAGGCAGCAATGATTACCGGAGTGGTGTTGTGTTAGTTTGTGCGGATGTAGCCCGTATTACCTGCGGTGTGGATAAATTATGATAGTGCGGGATATGTCGAAACTATTCAAGACGTTGATTGTGCTTGTTGCAATATATGTGGACTCTGATGGTCATAAGTGCATTTGTATCTTCATAGACTGGATTAGTCGACGAGTTTATGTAATTAACAAAACATATACATGACAAGGGGGTAGTGACGCTTTAATGAGCAGTAAAATCAGTAAGATCAATATAGCTTCTTGGAGGTCTCGCCTAGTGTCGAAAATATCGCTACCAAAAATAAAGCCTGTATGCGATTATGAGTTTGGAACGCTGGATTTTTTATGCTGTGCTTTGCATTATACTTATTGTACCTTTTTGATGGGCTCTTTAATCATGTTGGTATTGAAAATAGGTGCTTTTTTGTTAAGGGTATCTGTTTTATTTATTTATAGATTTTTTATGTGAAAGACGATGTGTATTAATGTTGGTAGATTTGTGAAGAACACACACACAATCACGGATGTTCAGGGTTTTGCAGCATTTTGTTGGTTTAGTTGGTGTGGTCTGTTTGTGTTTGGTATTGGGTCGCAGAGTTGTTGTTGATTAGTATATTACACTCTCTAATGTATTTTTACTATAAATTTCTGTCTACTCGATAATTGTGTATTAAAAATGCGTATGACTTTATGCTAGTAGTGAGCTCTGTGTAATAAAGTATTAAAGGTTGAGACTGTAAAAGTCTAATAGCGTACTGTTGCTTGAGGTAGCTCAAGGGGATGTGTGAGTAGGGAGTTTATTGCGTCGGAATAGATTGTCATGATACAGCGCTAATCACTGGTATTTTCTGGCAACAGCATTCGTTTGGTGCTTTTCACCGTGCTCGTTTGGACGATCATGTTATATTTACGTATTTATTTGAACGATGTGATAATCTGGTTGTTTGGGCGGTTCTTTTTTGATAACTATTTTCCGGTGGTTTAATTATAGATAGTTAGTATGTGTAAGTATAGCCAGAGGAGTAATTATTTACCTTGTCTATAATATCATAGATCCGTGCAGGTTGCAGCATTTGCCACTGAATGATGTCGATTTTCGTGGTTATGCTGAAGTTATTGTTTTAAGTGTGATATAATATTCATTGAGTACTTTTACAGACCTTTGAAATCAGTTAAATCAGTATTCAATTAGCGCTGTTGATTAGCAACAAAGGGATTAGTGAGGGTTTTTGTTTTTACTGCTTAAACTGCTTTAATGATTTAACTGCTTTAATTATTCTCATTAGTATCCTCTATAGTATTCATTACGAGTTTTTGTTGATGGAGTTTTAAGTTGGATGGGGTATGAAATCTTTTATATTCTGGTTCGAGCGTCCTATGCGCTACAGTGTGCGGTGTGTAGCAGGACGCGACTATGGGTGTGGGTAGATATATGATTTTGTTCATCGCCTTTCTATTGTGTATTAAGTGGAGATGAAGGAAGCGTGGGAGATTTATTTTGAGGCGTTTGGCCTGGCTGTAGAAAAGATCAGGACATGGTGCTGAAATGTTTTATGCATGGTCAAATAGTTTAAGGGAAAGATAAAGAATGTCTATGGCGTGTAATTTAATTGGCTCATTTTTTTGTATGTCTGTTGGTTGTACGAGAGTCCACTTGTGATGATCTTTATGGTTAGTCTTCATGTCGATCTGTGACATTATTTTATGTCTATCGGTCATAAAATTATTGTATTAGATGATTTAATGCCCAAATTGAATTTGGAAATAGCAGAAGCGTTCACCGTTTATTCTCACCATCTAATATCTCGGTGTTTTCATAACACAGAATATTTTTCATCAAAGGCAAGCATATGCGAAGTGTTTCTTTTAAACACCCACTATTTACTGTTGTTTGGACAGAGAAGAGACAAATGAGTCAAATTAATGTATCTGCAACTCAAATGTTTCCCCTTCAAAGGAAAGAGTTCTTAAAAGTATATAAAGAGGTTACTTCGATCCCTCACGGTTATTTGATGTGTGAACTCCATCCAAAAAACACGTACAGAGTGTTGCTCCGTACCAACATTCTTCCCTATGAGATAGAAGCTGTATACATACCTGAATAATGAGTGCTCTAGTTGCAAAGTATTTACCTCTTATAAAAAAATTTAAAAAGCTGAACACCTTCTGAAAAACGTAAACTGATCTGTGAAGATGAAAAATTTATACAATGTATAGCAGAAGTCAGTTTAAATCTTATAAAAGGAAATGTTCCTTTAAACAGACCTCAGAAGGTAAAGCTACGTCGTTATATATTGTCCAATGATCTAATATCGTATATGCCTTCACGAAAATGAATAACATCTTTATATTCCTTAAACTTTTCCTGATAAACATTATAGCACCATATTATTTCTGGGGCATGTCAAAAATCTCCACTTCCTTTAAAATATTTAATAAATAGAAGGGTTTTACCCACACCTGTGTCCTGCTACAAGAACAATGTAGCGCTGGACCTTCGGAACGTAAATTTCTCCACATCCATACTCAACAAGTGAATAATGAATAATGAGAATAATTAAAGCAGTAAAGCAGTAAAGCAGTAAAGCAGTAAAACAAAACCCTACTAATCCCCTTGTTGGCAATCAACAGCGCTATTGATTTACTGATTTACTGATTTAAGGTCTGTAAAGTATATGTTTTTAATAAACTTTCGTACAATTACAGTAAAATAAAATGTTTATATAACAGGCACTCCGTGTTTTTCTTCTTACATTACAATTTATAAATAAAAAAGTATTATAACAAAAACAAAAAATATAATGTTAATAAATATATGATGTAAAGCAGTAAAGCAATAAAGCAGTAAAGCAGTAAAGCAGTAAAGCAGTGAAACTAATCCCTACTAATCCCTACTAATCCCCTTGTTGCTAAGCAACAGCGCTATTGATTTGCTGTTTTACTGATTTAAGGTCTGCAAAGTATATGTTTTTAATAAAATTTCGTACAATTTTATTAAAATAAAATGTTTATATATCAGACACACTGTGTGTGTATGTTTTTCTTACATTACAATTTTTAAAAATTTATAAATAAAAAAGTATTAAAACAAAAATAAAAAAAACATTTGTTAATAAATATGTGATGTAAAGCAGTAAAGCAGTAAAGCAGTAAAACAAAGCCTTACTAATCCTCTTGTTGCTAGGCGATTGAGCTATTGATTTACTGTTTTATTGCTCTAAGGTCTGTAATGTATATGTTTTTAATAAAAAATGTTTAAGTATGAAGTAAAATGAATGACTCATAGTATATTTGAAAAGAAATTCTTTGAATAGTTTACATGATATCATATTTATCGTTCGCGCGGTAATATTGCGCCTGCGGGAGCACGCGGCGGTTACGCGGGAATATTGCGCCTGCGGGCGCACGCGGTGGCTACGCGGGAATATTGCGTCTGCGGGAGCACGCGGCG
>JABUQX010055049.1:15000-22500 GCA_015478945.1 Trachelipus rathkii
CTTAGGATGAAAATTAAATATAATTTCAATTATTAATAATTTTAAATTATAAAAAAAGAATACATTTTAATTAAATTCAATTAAATAATTATTTTGAAAAGAAATTTTTAAAAAAATAATTGTAATTTTTTTTTTGAAGAATAATTGTATTATATATATATATATATATATATATATTATATATATATAATATATATATATATAATATAATTATATATATATAATATATATATATTATATATATATTATATATATATATATATATATATAATATATATATATAATATTATAAGAACTACTTTGTCGTAGTGATATATTTACTTTAGAGAGGAAGCCTTGGATTCTTTTTTAGTATTATGCTTTACTGTCACTTCATTTTATTACTAAATGTATACAAATTAAAAACATTGTTAAAGACACTTTTTTTTTTATGAAATAAATTTTAAAAAGGAAGCTAATTTTCGTCCCGACACGCGAGACCTCTTCAGGCTAAGGGACTGGATTTCTTTCTTGATCTTCATCAGTTTAAGTGTGTTTCAGTTGGTCTGCTATTTTCTTCATGGTGTTGTTGAAATATTTTGATGTTTTCAGATATTCATTTTGTATAAAATCTATCTTAACTTCACCGGGATGCTTATTGTAGTTGTTACTATTATAAATGCAAAAGGATTCCATGATTTTGCGATGGTTCGTGTGATTGATATTTCTGATCTTTATATTGTTGATATTGATAGAGTGGCCTGTGTTACGCCTATGACTTGTTAAAGCTGAATTTATGCTGTCCCTTGTGCAGGTCATCTGTATGTTCGAATTTTTTCTTCTTTCAAATCTATGGTTTCCCACCTAACATATAATGTTTTATTGCAGGTATTGGCAGGGGATGTAATATATACAGCTTTGGGGGAGATTTTCTTTTCGTTTTGGGGGTTTGAGAATGTTTTTTAAGGTGATGTTATTTGATGGAATGAGGGTAATATTTTTTGGTAATATTTTTTTTAATATTTTTGGAAGGGGATAGAGTTGTTGGAAGGCATTTCTATCGTATACTGAACTGAAGGATGAATAGAGTTAATATAGTTTAGGACATCATTAGGGTTGGTGTTGTGAAGGGAGGGAGACAAAAATGTCATCTACATATCTAGTCCATAAACTATTGTTTAATAAAGGGTGGGGTAAAATATGATAAAATTCTGTTAGTTCCATATATATGTTACTGAGTATGGGAGACATTGGGGATCCCATACTCAGGCCGAAAGTTTGTTTGTAACATTTGCCATTAAAATGAAAGCAGTTATGTTGTAATGAGAGATTAATGAGATGTTTTAATATATGAAACGAGAAGGCCAATCTCTCATTACAACATAACTTCTTTCATTTTAATGGCAAATATTACAAACAAACTTTCGGCCTGAATATGGATCCCCACTGTCTCCCATACTCAGTAACATATATAGGAACTAACAGAATTTTATCATATTTTACCCCACCCTTTATTAAACAATAGTTTATGGATTAGATATGTAGATGACATTTTTGTCTCCCTCCCTCACAACACCAACCCTAATCTTCTAAACTATTTAACTCTATTCATCCTTCAGTTCCAGTATACGATAGAAATGCCTTCCAACAACTTTATCCCCTTCCTCGATACCTTAATCACATGGAATAAATTACTTGCAATTTACTATATATAGAAAACAACATTCGCGCAAATATATACATTGGCTATCTATCATTCCCCAAAGCACAAAATTAGCTTGTTCGTCATCTCTATTTCTCACGTGCTTTTTCGTATATGCTTCTCCTCCTCTTCTAGCACAAAAACTAAATACATCCACAATACTTTCAAATCAACTTTACTACCCTGAGTTTTTCCATCACAAAAGCATTTTAAACAAAAGCAAAAAAGAGGTACTATAGCACCTTTTTTCCCTGAAAAATAGCAACAACCTCCTTTTTACCAATTCCTCATTAACATTATATTCGTTAAAACAAAATATTACCAAAAAATTACCCTCATTCCATCAAATAAACCACATTAAAAAATTCTAAAAACCCGCAAAACGAAAAGAAAATCTCCCCAAGGCTGTATATATCACAATCCCTTGCAATACTTGCAATAAAAACATATATAGGTGGAACCATTAGATTTGAAAAGAAGAAAAAATCAACATACAGAGACCTGCAGAAGGACAGCATAAATTCAGCCTTAACAAGTCATAAGGCCGTAACACAGGCCACTCTATCATATCAACAATATAAAGATGATTAAGAAATATCAATCACACGAACCATTGCCAAATCATGGAATCCTTTTGCATTTATAATGGTAAAAAACTACAATAAGCATCCCGGTGAAGTTATTTTTTTAAATACAAAAATGAATATCTGAAAACTCAAAATATTTCAACAACAACCATGAAGAAAATAGCAGACGCAAACTGAAACACACTTGAACTGATGAAGTTCAAGAAAGAAATCCAGTCCCCTAGCCTGAAGAGCTCGCGTGTCGGGCCGAAAATTAGCTTTCCTTTTTAAAATTTATTTCATCTAAAAAAAAGTGTCTTTAACAATGTTTTTTAATTTGTGTACATTTAGTAATAAAAAAAATAAAGTGACAGTAAAAGCAACACTAAAAAAGAATCCAAGGGCCTCCTCTCTAAAGTATATATATATATATATATTATATATATATATATATATATTATATATATATATATATATATATATAATATATATATATATATATTATATATATATATATATTATATATATACTATATATATATATATATATAATATAATATATATATATATATACTAATATTATATATATATATTAATTCAATTAAATAAATAATTTTGAAAAGAGATTTCGGAAAAATATTTGATTTTCTTGAAGATATTTACTTTAAATAAATAAAAACATTAATATTTTAACAATTATATTTATTTCCTTCTCCGAATTCGTTTTGATATATCAAATTTCGAATATTTTTTATGTTAAAAAACTCGGAAAAATTATAATTTGGCCTCAATTTTAATTTTAAATCATAGTAAATACCAAAAAAAAATTGATTTTATTTAGGTATGTTTATATATTTTGCATCAATTTATAGCAACATAGGAGTAATGGAATTAAAATATATTTTTTTTTAATTTTGGTTTGATTAACCCTCTATATTTGTTAAATTTACAGTTAACCCCGGTTGAAAACCCCGGTTTTTCCTGATTTTTGGCGGGCCGGGGCCCGGGGCCGGGGCGGGGCCCGGTCGTTCCTAATTTGTGACCGGAATTTTTACGCGTGTGTCCGTCAGGGTTTCCTCTCCTGCTGGGAGATTTGTGGACGGAGGATTCTTCGTGGCGCCAAGCTACGAATGTTTAACCTCATTTAGGTCACTGGCCGTCCTCCTGTAAACGGAGTCGCCGCCAGAATGAGGTTTTCTTCGCGCGTTACCGAAATTGGACATACAATTTCACTCATGGCTTCACATGTGAGAGAGGGACCCCCATCTGTATGTTTTGTTCTTCGTGTTATCCTCTAACTATCGCCCATATATTTGTGGGTTGCGACGCTATCTCAGCCATCCGACTCAAGTTCTTCTCCTTTCTGGAATGGAATCGCCTTTCTCATATTTTATCTGACTCCCCCCATTTTCAAAGTGACAATAATTATTGGTTCCTCCATGAGCTGAACATCTTTTATCGAATTTAAACCTGTTGATCCCGTTAAATTTTCCTCTTTCTGTGTAGGGACTTCCCTTGTTATTAGTTTTACTGATACGGTATAGCCGCTCCTTTTGCGTGCAGTGGTGGTCCCTGTACACATCATCAAAAAAAACTATTCGGTTGGTAAAAGCAAAATGTTGAGTATAACTTTATCCTGTTCAAGAATGGATTGTGGAGGGCTTTGGAGAAATTGATTCACACAAGCTTCAAGGAAGGAAAATTAAAAAAAACGATGGGGAGAGGGTAGCATTTCATGTATGCATGTTGTGCTGAGAGAGAGATGTAATGTCTTCAAATGTGAGTATACATTGAAACCAGTTCCAAGTGGAATTCATTCTGAGCAAATTGGTATTGTTTGTTGTTACGGTGTTGAGCTCTTGGTGATTAACTTGGAACAAAGCATAATGACAAAAACCAATACTTGGGGGATTTCGTGCATCCCTCCTGCCCCAGCACTAGTATATGAATTTGTTACATACGAATTCTTTTAGTCTTTCTTTCCTCTCATTTTTCGAATTGCTTATATCTTAAAATACTCCTCCTCCTTCATAGTTTCTATCTATCTCTCTTTTTTGGATATCCTCCCATTTTTCCCGTCACAGCCCCATGGGCCTTCCGATGCTTCTTTCCACATGACGATCTTTTCAGTCCACCTAACACTTCTTCCCTATGGAATGAGGGTGCAGACTAAAAACTGGTCATTTTATTGGCCTATGACTGGCCGCCAATTGTAGGGGACCCAAACCTTCGAGTTAACCGCCGGGGGAGGCTGTCCTGTACTTTAGTGTATAATCTCGGGCTCTGACGTGGTTATGTAGGTTCCGTGCAGTACATGGGGGTAAACCGACGTGGAGTTCTGGGAGGCTCTTCCGAAGGCCACGTCTAACAGCATACCCTAAACGGAGTAGGGTCGGGAAGTTTGTGAGGCCTCTGGTTTTTGTTACCTTGTTGTGGGGAGAAGGACTACCCTTCTTATGAAATATACCCTTTTCCGGTCCATCCTGTTGTTTTTTACTTTTATGTTTTCATTTATTTTATTGTTATATTTGCTCATCTATGGAGATGGAAGTCTGTTGTTTAACTTCTATGAAAATAGCTTGTAAAGATAATACGTTGTTAAAATCAAATAGCGTTCACAATTATGAAACTGTCGGGCACCCCACCTGACCCCACCTCTACTCCTAGACCAGCAGGTGTTTCTGCTTTTATTGCCTACTACAAAACTGAAAGTCATCTGCGTAACGCTTATGATTCATCGCCTGGTGCACTCTTAACATCCCAGGTTGCCCAAACGGTTGGACCTATCCCAAAAAAGGTGCCCCATCCGAGTCGTTTTACATTTTTTACTCCATATTTATTCCGGGAATGCCAGCTGATACATCATTCCGATTATATTACTTATTGCGATCCACTACCTCCAAAGCTCCATTATTCTTAGCGATGCACTTGAAAAAACTTTAAGAGTTGAAGATCCCCAGTCACGTTAATGAGAAATGGGTCCCTTCTCGTTCAAGCTACCACCCGGAATCAAAGTTCCATCTTGTTTCCTTAACGTCTCTCGAAAACATCCTTCTTATTTCTACTACTGATGAAATAAGAAACATCAAAAGGCACTATTTTTTCATTAGAACAGAAAAACGAAGATATTGCTGTTATTTTAAGAAATCTCCAGCAGAAAAGATTTCCCGTTACAAACGTTCATAGATTTAGTCCTCGTCGGGACTCGCCTGATATCCCAAATCCTCGTTTACTGTTGACCTTTATTACCCCTTATCCACCTTCAAAGGTGATAATAGGATTTACAAGCTAAAGTGTTCGTACGTTTATCCCCCTACTCAGACGTTGCTTTAAATGTCAACGGTTTGGTCATCCCAAAAATGCTGTAGGGGACCGGATGACAATGCCCAGTCTGAGAAGAATTATTTCACACTCCCTGGGAAAATACACCACACTGTGAAAAACTGTGGAGGATCTCACTGTGCCTCTTCCTTAAAATGCCAGTCTTTGCTGTTTGAACAGGAGGTTTTGGAGTTATGTACCATAGAAAAATAAAATTGAGCAAGAGATACCATACACCAGCTCCAAGACAAATATCTCAAAAGACAAAGGCAATCTTATGCTACAATTGCAGCAACCCTCCCCCTGCTCCACTGTTAATCCATTCATTTTTATGTGCATTTATATATAAATATATATAATATATTATACTATATTATTATATATATATATATATATTATTATAATATATATATATATATATATATATAATATATATATATATATATATATGTATATATATATATATATATATTATATATATATATATATATATATATATATTATAATATATATATATATATATATATATATATATATATAGTATATAATATATAAATATATTATATATATATATATAATATATATATATATATCTTATATTATATATATATATATATATATATATATATATAATATATATATATATTATAAATGAAAATGAAATAATAATGAAATTTGAAAAGAGGATTGATTTATTTTTTATCTCTATCTGGTCAGTTCATGCTCCGCATCAATAGATGACTGGACGCTTCGCCACTGATATATATATATATATATATATAATATATTATATATATATATATATATAATATAATTATATATATATAATATATATATATATATAATATATATATATCTATATATAATATAATATATATAATATATATTTTACAATTGTCACCACCATCACGGTGGCAGAGCCGCTATTCAGGGAGGGGGTAATTGCAGCGCTAAAATGTTCATCCGCTAGTGTATATATTAACGCAGATGAGAACAGACGCAGGCTTTAAAAGTGAGGGAGATTAATTCAGCAGGAAACACAGAAGATCGGAAGAGAATTCCACAGAACAGAGGTGCAGGAAAGAAGGAAGCACCGCAGCGAACTTAGCCTGGGGTTACCTACATCAACACAAAACTCGTGGGCAGACACAGCACCCCTTTGTGCTACGAGGGCTTCGTAAAGGTGGTGGTACGCGAGTGATAAGTTCCCCCGAGCACTGCCGCTGCGGTACTATAGAAAAGAGATAAAGTACCAACATCGCGCCGCAAAGATAGAGGGTCAAGTGAATTGGAAAGTACAGACAGTTTATAACTTTGGGCTTTTGACTCGACCCTGTCCAAAGCCGGGTGAAACCAGAGCCCCCCCCCAAGAAATATGGAAAAAAAAAAGAAAAAACAAGTTGTACTCCATACAAGGCGGATGAGAACCTTGTATAGCTGGAGTAACTGAGAAAAGAGGAAAAAAATCTCGCAGTCTAACAGAACTCCCAGTTTCTTTAAGGTCTCCCTAGCAACCGTTGTGATGTGAG
This sequence comes from Trachelipus rathkii, assembly GCA_015478945.1. Lineage (NCBI taxonomy): Eukaryota > Metazoa > Arthropoda > Malacostraca > Isopoda > Trachelipodidae > Trachelipus > Trachelipus rathkii. The sequence goes on from JABUQX010055049.1 coordinate 22,097, forward strand.
GTTTCCAAGACTATTTTTTGTTTTGTTAAGGCCAAGGATGTTTATATTGTCAACAGGAGAGACGAGAGAGGCCGTCAAAAGAGATAGAAAAGTTGAAAGGTGTTTTAGAGAGGGAGATTTGTAGAAGTTTGAGTTTTTAAAGAATTGAAATGTCACAAGGTTGAGACGACCCCGAATCGGAATTCTATCCAGATCAGCGAGAATAGAATCGGAAAGATTAAGACGGAGAGGCAATTTAGAAGTAAAAGAGGGAGCAGAATTGAAAATGAAGTTGAAGAATGAAGGGTCGAGTCAATGGGAATGAAGTGGATAGAGTTAGATGTGCAGGTGAGAGATCATTAATGAAAAGTACAGAATAAAGTAGAGATAAAACAGAACCCTGAGGAACACCAACTATTGACAGA
>JABUQX010055049.1:27500-30000 GCA_015478945.1 Trachelipus rathkii
ACTACCTATTGAGAATATTTCACAAAGGGGTAATTCCCATGGCTTCCATAGTACTATTTAGGAAAAAAGAGAGTCGAAGAACCTGCCACCTTCCTCCCTCGAACCTAACCACATATGGTTCACCCATTCCTGTAACTTCACAAGTCAAATTTCTAGGACTTATTTTAGATGACCACCTAACATACGTACCTCAAATTAAAATCCTGTAAACGACTTATTATCGCGTGCTTGACCTATTACGTCATCTCGCCTCATAATATTTGGGTGCTGATCGCAAGTCTCTTTTACGTCTCCACACTGCCCTAATCTGATCGAACATGGATTGTGGAAGCATAGTATATGGTTAGGGCTCCCCAACTCTACTACACTTCCTAGATCTCATCCAAAACGAGGAGATCCGTATCTCCACTGGAGCCTTCCGATCGTCCCCCAGGGTGAGCCTTAAATTTGAATCTGATGTGATGCCACTCTCTCTTCGAAAGGAATACATCATTCGCACAAGTTATCTTCGGGACTGAGATTGAAAATGGACGATGTGGGTTCGCGTACGTCCACGAAAGCTAGGCTGGATTATTAAGTTAATTAATCATTTATAAAATCATTTATAAAATTGTGAATTTTAAGTGTGTTCTGTATTCATTAAATGTTATCATATTAATTTTAAACATGCAAAAAAACGTTCCAAATTCGTATCGATTTGTTGAATGATGTGGAGCAACATATTTTTGAAACTACCATCCTTTCGCCATTACGGTCCGGCCACATTTTGATTTCCTATATTCTTAATGAAAAGTTGTTATTAATAAATTTTTTTTTCCTTTGCTTTTTTATCTATATTTGATTAAAATAAACAGAACGAAAAATGTAACGGGTTTTTCACTACAATTTTGTCATCATGAGTTTTTTTGGCTTGGTTTCCTCGGGCGAGCGAAGCAAGCCCTTTGCGCGTGCGTAGCACGTGCTCAGGGACAAGTCTTGCTCCGTTTGGAGCAAGCCAAAGGCTTGTTAAATGTTAAAAATATTTTTCATCTCTGTTGAAACCTCAAGGGGGAAGCAAATTCTTCTGTAAATAATAGAGTTAAAAAAAATTGTAAGTTTATATATATATACTATATATATATTATAAATATATATATATATATATATGGTATGAATATAAATAATATATATATATATTATATTTAGTTATATATATATATATATATATATCTTATATATATAAATAAATATATATATTATATATAATATATATAGTATATATATATATATATATATATATATATATATAAAGTAATTTTCTTAAGTTTGATTTTCCCCCACAACTATTTCTCGATTCCCTTTCATTTCCCCTATTTACCACTTCTCTGAGCGACTGTAAGGAGATATTGGAAGGGTTAGGAACTAGGGGCCGTAGGTTTAATGTTAAGGTCAATTTTGAATTTATAAAAGGTATTTTTTATTTTTTATTTTAGAAATTAAAATTTATTTCGAATTTTTAACTGTAAAATAAACATTTAATAATTTTTGTATTTAAATTGCAAAAATGTTATTTTTATTTGAAAAATTCGATTATTTTGGTTTGAAAAAAAACATTTCATAATTTTTGTTTTTAATTTTAAATTAAAAACACATTTCTTATTTGAAAAATTGGTAAATTTTTCTTGGAAATTAAATATTTCAGAATTATTTTTACGTATTTAAAATTTAAAAATATATTTTTTTATTTGAAAAAATATATATTTTCGTTGGAAAATAAATATTTTATTTTTTTTTAAAGAATTTACTTTTTTTTTAACAAAGGGTGGGGGGGATTTAATGCTATATAAAGCTCACGAGTTTCTTCATTTCATAATCACTTCTCATTTTTCCATTGACTGGAGAACATGTTGAATAGAGAGAAAATAATTTTCATATTGCATCCTTATCAGTCATTAGTTCAAATCTTGAAAGTTTATTTTTAAGGGTGGATTTTTAAGATTGATTTTTGCGGGAGAGCTTTTACTTTGCTATGCAGTCCCCTCTCTCACCCTCTCATCCTTTTCTCTTACCACTCTTAGAATTTTTGCAATTATTCTTGGAGCGCTACATAGCCCAAACCCAGTCTTGTCAAACAAAAATTCCTTCCTTTATATCTCACCAGCTGATGTTTCCACAAACTCAAATCAATTCTAATTTGAAGATAGGCTGACTTTAGGTCAACCAATTTCTTTCCACCACTTATCTTCTTCCACTTTCGAATCGATTCCTCGCAGATCGCCGCCTTATCCCCGGTGTGGCACATTACAAATTCGTTCAATTCTCTGTAGTTCATCACTGCTTTCACCTTTCCCTTATTTCCCTTCTGTACTCCCCCTCCACGGCACTAGAATTCCCTCCTCGATCCACTTATCGATTTCTTCCTCAAATTTCTTTCTTGTTTCCTCTTTCATCGATCTTCCATACATCCCAACCTTGTTCTTTAGAGCAGGCTCTCCCTTCTTCCACTTCCACTTCACAATTC
>JABUQX010055049.1:35000-42500 GCA_015478945.1 Trachelipus rathkii
AAATATAATAATAAGCCAGTACAATGCAATACCACACCTATAATAATATGAATGAATCGTCGAAAGTTGCGCTAGGGAACAATGTAAAAAAGGATCCAACTAAGTCCCAATCTGAACAAAAAGATACTTTTGTATGTTACAGATGAAATAAGAAGGGTCATATTGCAAAGAACTGTCGTGTACCACCCCAGAATTATTGTGGTAAGAGTTTTAATACTCATTATAGGCATCAAAAGTCCGATTTGAAAACTACTGTTTCTGCAGGGAATATAACCGAGAAGAGAGATATCCAGGATTGCGTGTCTTCAAAAGAAGAATTTACTAAAACAGTAGAGATTTGTTCAGTGGGTAATTCAGGTGATAATCCCCATCATTTGCCTGTCATTAACGGATATGTCAATGGATTTTATGTCCGATGTTTAAGGGATACTGGGTGCAATGGAACAGTACTTAGAGAAAAGTTCGTTCCAAAGGAGTTATTCACAGGAGAATTTACCAACATAAGACTTCTTGATAACACAGTAAAACGTGTTCCATTGGCAAATGTAGAGTTAGAAACGCCTTACTACTCGGGAAGAATGAAGGCTGTAATAATTCCAGATGTTGTATATGATCTTATTTTAGATAATATAGACGGAGCGCTACCTCCTGATAAGCCTGATGTTGAATGGGATAGGTCTCAGTGCCTTAGTCTCTGCGTAAAGCGAGCGAGTGAAACTCACGAAGAGTTAGAATCCCGAAGCATCAATATGGCGGAAGAAATTACGCAAGGAGCGTAGAAAGTGACAATGCGACGCTGATCACTCATAAGAATATTCCTAATCTTGATTTATATACAGAAGAGGCATTGGAAGTGAAGAATGATTCCCATGTGGATAGTAGAGCTACAGAGGTGTCTCAAAGTGAAGAACCTCTTGCGGTAAATATTAAAGAAGAAACCCAGTTCAGGGAAGAGAACAATACCGACGAACACTCATTCAAAGATGATATGGAAGATCCAGAAAGAAGTCACAAAAGGGATGAGATCCCGAGCATTGCTGCTCCGGGAGAGGCATTGTCAGAGCAAGACAATGACCAAATAGAAAGTCTCATAAGAGACAGAAGAGAGTTTGCTGAGAAACAGCAAGATGATCCTACCCTGATGAAACCCTGTGGAAGTCCATAGAAAAGGGAGAAAGAAAGTTCCTTATGATAAATGGTTTATTATACAAAAGGATCTTGGAAAACAACACAGAAAGAAACTTCTTAATTGTATCCAAATATAGGAATAAAGTATTAAGTATTGCCCAAGATGAAATTTTCGGAGGACATCAAGGTGTAAAGAAGACGCAAGGGAAAATTATACACCATTTTTACTGGCCGAATATGTATCAAGATGTCACTCGCTTTTGCTATTCTTATGACATATGTCAACGGACATGTCCTAAAGGCAGAGTTCTTAGAGTACCATTGTGCTCTATGCCTATCATAGAAGGACCGTTCTAGAGAGTCGTTATCGATCTTATAGGACCTATAAATCCTCCATCTTCAGAAGGCCACCAGTATGTTTTGACATTAGTTGACAGCGCGACGAGATATCCGGAGGCAATACCACTGAAAAGTATATCAACGCAAAAGATAGCTGAAAGCTTAATGAGTATATTCATGAGGCTAGGAGTCCCAAAAGAGATTCTCTCAGACAATGGTACACAATTTACATCACTGTTGATGAAAGACGTTGCGATCCATTCAAGTATTTTTCACCCAATGACCTAAGGAGTTACCGAGAAATTCAATGGTATTTTGAAAACAATGTTGAAAAGGATGTGTCATGAGCAGGTGAGAAAATGGAATAAGTTCATATAATCACTTCTTTTTGCCTATAGGGAAGCACCTCGATAATCTATCGGGTTTTCGTCATTTGAGTTGTTATATGGAAGATCTGTACGTGGTCCTATGCAAATTTTACAAGAAGTATGGTCAGGAGACATTGACCCCGAGCAAGTGAAGACCACATACAAATATGTGTTCGACATTCAAGAACGTCTAAATGAAACGCTACTCATAGAGCTAGAAAACCTAGAGCGCGCTCAGACTAAGCAGAAGAAAAACTATGACAAAAGGTCTAGAAACAGAACTTTAAAAGTGGGGGAGTTCGCCTTGGTATTAATACCCACGTCCCATAACAAAATGTTGATGAGATAGGGTGGGCCATATGAAGTGATTGTTCCTTATGGCAAGGACAATTATAAGATAAAAGTTGGAGATTTGGTAAAAACTTACCACATAAACCTCCTGAAGAAATACATCTCTAGAGAAGATTGCGTCATAGAAAGGAATATGGATCAAGAGATTGGAGCCTCGGCTATTCTTCGTGAAGATGAAAACAAGGAGAATATTTCTGTATCTGTTATGGACACTGCCGTAAAAAGAAATGAAAGCTTAGAAGACTTGAAAATCAGCGATGAAAATTCAGATAAAATGAGGGCAGAACTTATGTGTTTTGAAATCCCGCAGAGACATATTTACAGATATCCCTGGAACAGCACGTCAAGATCAACACGTGATAGATCTGATTGATGAGAATCCAATTAGGATTAAACCCTACATCTTGCCATATACTACCAGGACCGAACTGAAGAAGGAAATTGATAACATGTTGAAAATGGAAGCGATTGTCAAATCTACCTCACTTTACGCAGCTCCTGTTGTAGTTGTGCAGAAGAATGATGGCACAAAAAGAGTATGCTCAGACTATCGTGCTATAAATAGTGACCAATTTTGATCCTGAACCTATGATGACGACACGAACATTGTTCACCAAGTTTGCCGCCGACAAGTATTATAACAAGCTCAATTTGTCTAAAGGCTACTGGCAGATCCCTATAAAGAGTGAAGACGCCTTCAAGAAAGGATTTTCCACCCAAGATATTACTATATTAAGCTGCCATTTGGAATGGTTAATTCCGACGCGACTTTGGTGAGAGCAATGAGAAGAATATTGGATGAAATAAATGATGTCGACTTCTATTTAGATGACATCATCATACACTCCCAGACCTGGAACCGACACTTGGACACGACAGGAATTGTTCTACAACGCTTGCAGGAAGAAGGCTATACCATCCGCCCCTCTATATGTGAATTCGCGTCAACCAGTGTAGAGTTCCTAGGACACCAAATAGGAAATGGAGTGAAAGGATAACATAGCAAAAATGTAGAGAAAATACTCAAAGCTGAGTCACCAAAAAATAAGAAGCAAGTTAGGTCTTTTCTAGGGCTCACTGTAAAAGGGTATGCGGAGATTGCATCTCCTTTGAAAGAGTTAACAAAGAAAGGAGAGCCGACGAAGGTAAGATGGAAGATTGAACATCAGGAAGCCTCTGAAAAATTAAAAAAAAAACCTTTCATCTAAGCCAATCCTGCGAATGCCCCAGTTGGAGAAAGTGTTTACTTTACAAGTAGATGCTTCAGATACCACTTTATGATATGTTTTATTAAAAGAAGAAGGTGGAATTCTGCATCCAGTGGCTTATGGTAGCAAAAAGCTGTCTCCAACACAGCAGAGATATTTGGTTATTGAAAAAGAAGATCTGGCAATAGCAACTGGAATCAAGAAATATGAACCATATTTGTATGGACGTGAATTCATACTCCAGTCGGACCACCGTCCTCTAACTGCCATGAATAAGAAGTACGAAAGCCCCAGAATTATGCGCTGGGCTCTGTACCTTCAGAGATTCAGGTTCCTCCTACAACATATCCATGGTAAAGACAACGTGATAGCCGATTACCTTAGTAGATCCATGGGCAATGGAAAATTGGAAGATATCGTCTATCCTCTAGAAATAAAATATGACATTCTCAAGTCTCCATTCAAAAAAGAGAATGAAGTGTAAAAACTTAACCCTTCGGGTGAAATTGCTTAAGAAAGGAAGTTAAAAGTAAAGCTGAATCATCCTCTATTTTTATCTGAAGACTTCATTCGGCTTAAAAGCCATTCAAAAGTAATATTTCCCCCTTATTTTGATTATGTTCCTCCTTTGAGGATTGTTCAGCGAATTCTCATCCCTTAAAAATTGTATATAATATACAAATATATATATATATATATATATATATATATATATATATATATATATATATATATATATATATATATATATATATATATATATATATATATATATAGAATATAAAAAATATATGTATATATATATATATATATATATATATATATATATATATATATATATATATATATATATCCTCCTCTTTTCCTCTCGGAGGTTTCCTATGCCTCTTCCGTGATTACGCATGATCGGGTGCATCAGATTCTGAGATCTATGAGAACGTCAGGAAGGCTAGTGGCGGATGGCATTCCTCCCCCACCCGTGTTTGAGGGAGTGAGCTTCCGAGCTGACCCCTGTCCTCGTTCAACTCTACTCTCTATGCCTTAATACTAGAACTGCATTTCCTCGGTGCTGGAAGCGCATATGTCCCAGTAATCCTAGCGAAAAGGGGCAGCCGCTCATTTTACCAACTATCGTCCAATAGCTCTCATTTGTATAAAATATTTGAAAACTCTTCTTAACTCTCATTTCCTGTTGTCTGAGTCTCATTTCCTTCTTTCAGATCATCAGTATGACTTTAGACGCTCGGGTCAACTTGTGACATACTATCCTATCTTACTGATTTATCGTCTTCTGCCCTTAGGGACACTATGGGGAGTCTTGGGTGGTGGCGTTCGACATATCAAAGGCTTTCGATCGAGTTATGGCATGCGTCGCTATTCTCTGAGCTCCCTTCCTTTTGGGTTTCCCTCGCCTCTTTTGCTTACTCTTGATCAGTTTTCTCTGCAATTCACTCCATATCAGCATACGTTGATGGAGCGACTTCTTCCTCCTTTCCCTGTTAATTGGTGTTCCCTCAGGTTCTGGCATTTTATCTCCAACACATTCTTACTTTTCATCAAAAGATCTCCTCAGCTGTACTTCTAACTCTGATCACCCATGCCGACGACTCAACTCTCCATTCTTCCACTCATTTCAAATCTGCTCCCCTCTTTTGCATCTAGAGTTGCCTCTCGTCTTCAGCTTTCCGATTCTATTCTTGCCCCGACCTGGATGGGATTTCTCGGTGGGGCCGATGCAACCTTGTGAAATTCAACTCTTTGAAAAGCTCAACTTCTTTACATCTCCTCTCAAAGCTTACCTCTAACTTTCTATTGCATCGACAGTTCCTAACATGTCTCACCTGTTGACAACATAAACATTGAGTCTGAACATAAACAAAAAATTGTCTTTGGAAACCTCATATCACAACGGTTGCTAGGTGGCCTCAAAACTGGGGTTCTGCTCAGGTTGCAGAATTTTTTTTTTCTGCACAGCTACTACAGTTATATAAGGGGCCTTATTCGCCCTTGTTTGGACTACTGATCTCCTATCTGGGGGCTTAACCCACCCTTCTATTGGACAAAGTTGAGTTTAAGGCTAAGAGACTAATTAACTTTCCCCTACTCCACCCTTCTCCTTGACCCTCTATCTCTGCGACGTGACGTTGGCGCACTATCTCGTTACTAGTGCTACAACGGTAGATGCTCAGCGGAGTTGGCCACTCGCATTCCTACATTGCGTCGCCCTCGGCAATACAAGGGTGCCAGCGTTTTGCGTGAGCATTTAAAATCCCAGACTCGTTCGTTGTGGTGCCTCCTTCTTTCCAGCCACTTCTGCTCTGTGGAACTCCTTGCCATCTTCTGTTTTTCCTACTGTACTTAATCTTCCTCTCTTTAAAACCCACGTCTGCGCTCACCTAAGAGATTTGCGTTAGGCTTGGGCTTGGGTGGGATTTTCTGTATTTTATTTTCTGCCCCCTCCTTGAAAGAGCCCAGCCCGTGAGTGGTGATAATCTGTAATATATATATATATATATATATATATATATATATATATATCCTATATATATATATTTATATATATATATATGCTATATATATATATATATATATATAGAAGAGAATCTCGTTAAGACAGAAAGGATATTACATCAAGGATCCTTTTGATTTTGATTTGATTTCATGATCTTGATTTTGATTTTTGATTTTGTCCATCGAACTCTGAGGAAGAAGAGGAGTCTATTCAAAACTAGGAATAGAAATCATAAAATATTATAAATTTGCAGACTATAACTTATAAGTTTTAATTTAAGTTTTTAGATATAGTGTGAATTCGTTATAGAATATGAATTTGGGAATTATTTCTAGGGTGTGATTGTTGTTTGAGCGGGGTTTGGAGCTTGGGGTATTGGGAAGTGCCTCAGGTTGTGGGATCACAGTAAACGTGCAGCCAAATCAAGTGTGGGAAGAGTAGAAAGTAGAGTGGTGAATAAGAGGGTCAGGATAAAAGAGAGTAAGGGGGAGTATAAAGAGATAGGATGGGTAAAAGAGATTAGATTAGAGTGGGTTGTATGAATGTGAAAGGGATAAATGAGGATCTGAAAAGGAAGAAGTGGGGTGATGTTCGAAGAAAAAGTAGGTTGGATGTGCTAGGAGGTTTGACAGAAACAAAAGCTGAAAGGAAGAAGAGTTGGACTTTGGAAGATTTGGGGTATGATTTCCGGGGGTGGGCAAGAAGTGAGGGAGCGAGGAAGGGGGTAGAAAAGGAATGGTATGAGGAAGAAGGTGTGAGGATAAGGTAAAAATGTCTAAATCAGTTGAGTTCGAAGAATAATGTGGGTTAAGTGTAATTTTGGGGAAATGCATAATGGGTTTTTATGCACTTGTATACTTGATAAATGGAGCGAGGAGGAGGAAAGAATTTGGGGTAGGGTGAGTGAATGTTGGGAAAGTTTCAGGGTAAATGATAAAATTTGTTTATTAGGAATTTTGAATGCAGGAGTGGGAAAGAGAGGAGATGAGGAAGTATAGGTCCATTTAGGGTATGGGAAGGAATGATAATGGAGAAAGTCTGTTAGAGTTGTGTGTTGATAGAAGAATGATAGTTGGGAATACTTGGTTCAAGAAAATTTGAAAATCATAAATATACATGGAAGAGTGAGATAACTGGGGAGGGCGGTATTGGATTATGTGTGTATAAATAGAAAGAATAGAGGCATATATATATATTCAGAGGGGCAGGTAGGGGTTATCTGATCACTATTTGGTGATTGCCAGGATTAGGGTAGGGGGAGGGTGTGCGGTTAGAGAAGAGAGAGAAAAAGAGGAGAATAGAAGTGAAAGGTGAAAAAATTAGATGAGACAATGTGTATGAGGGAGTTTAGGAAGTTTAATGCTCATTGGAGAGAGGGACATGAGAGTTATTAGGGAAATTAGGGAAGTGGAGGAGGAGTGGGAAGATTTAAAGAGACAATTTGTGAAGAGGCCAGAAGGATATTAGGTAAAAAGGTGGGAGCAAGTAGAAGGAAAGGAGGTGAATGGTGGAGTGAGGAGGTGAAAAAGTTGGTGAAAAGGAAAAAAAGGGTCTATGTGAAATGGTTGGGAATAGGAGAAGAGGGAAGCTGGGA